>JAUMGZ010235579.1:0-10849 GCA_032359645.1 Pododesmus macrochisma | reverse complement strand
AAATGAATATATTGAAAACTGTATTTTAGTTTGTTTATTGGGGTTAAGCGTCCTTTTACTAAAGTATAGGTCATCTCGAAACGGTGTTTGCTTGTGACATTGTGCACTTATGAAGATTTTATAGTGCTGTCTCATTGAAATATCACACCGCAGACAAATTGACATGTTTTGCAATCTGTCACATTTTCCTGACACCGAGCCAACCAGTCCTCCTCCTTCCCAGAAATGCTAAGCGCTTAGCAGGAAGCGAGAAGATTTTGACGCGACCAGGACAAGAACCCACGACCTGGGATTATAGCACCAGTCTACCAGCACGAAGCGAACGTCGTAACCACTGGGCCACCGCGCTGGTATATTAAAAAATGAACTATGAACCTTTTTAGAATACAGGATTTTTATACATGTGTATTGATGGAATTGAACGGGAAACATTTTTTTCACTTTTTCGCTTTTTGGTGTTCTCTTCATATTATTATTTTTGATAACGTGTATAAACTAAAACCAAGTCCAGGTAAACTAGGGAAATAATTGTATTGCAATGAACGAAGTACATATTTTTACAACAAATATTAATCATATATATCAATCGCAAAGCATTAAGGTAATGCTGTCTGCAATATTTCTATTTCCATTTAAAAGAAAAAATGCTGGTATGTATGTAGTTACATGAGTCTTTGATCGAGTAATACATATTCTAAATTTGTCTGTATCATAAGATTAGCAATAAACAGAGGCACTGGAACAGGTGGACAAAGTGCCAATGTAGAAATAACTCAGAAATAACTCACACCCTTTTCAAGGTTTCGAAAATGGGATTTGTCGTATCATCGAACATATGGAATCCACAACTTCTCGGATTTTTAATCGTCGACGGAAATACCATGGCTGTCATTGGAACAAATTAATGAACTTCGAAATAGTTAAGAAATGCTTTTTAATGGCCGAATAACACTTCACATGACAATGCCAGATACATTCCTTCTGTAGCATCGGTTTCGTAAATGTCATTACGACATATCGAATAGACTTAATGTGCTCCGATGATACATCCCACCAGGCCAATTTTATCTAATGTGGGTCAGTTAGCAACTCGCGTGATTGACGTTTTGAAGTTTATACCCCTGACTAATAAAGAATGACTTTATCAGTTAACCCACGTGATCGGTCTATCCGGACGAGGGCGTGGTCGAGAAACAGGTCAAAATACTTCACAAAGTCGTAAACGTCAGTCAGGGAAAGCCCCACACTCCCCTTCCTTTCCGTTCGAGTGCCCTAAAACTGTCACCCAGTTACCGCTATCCCCTTCTAATGTCAGCTGACAGTGTTCTGTTTGTCAAGAAGTCGTAAATGCCAGTTTATGGTGCCCGGTAGGGGAGAGTTTAGTTCACTATCAAAATAGTCGAATGCATGGCGGAAAATATCTCAAATCGAAACAGATAAAACTTGCAATTCAAGTCACCTTCAATTTAAATAACTGTATATACGCTAAGGAGATCGTGTAAAGAATTGTGGAAATGGCTCTGAATCATAGAGAAATGATAAACAAAATTGCGCCGTCGACCTTAAAAAAGGTCTAAGAATTTTGTAAAATGCGTAAAAGTACATGTATTGTTAACGAGTATCACTTATGAATGAAGTGTAAAATATTTATAGAGAGCAAATTTTTTAACATACAATTTCATTCTAGAAATTCAAATTATTCAACGTTATTGTAAGAAAATACTGAATGTTTTTATAACAACATCCAAATGCAATCGTTTTTCGACAAATACACAAAGAAAAGAAGCCATAAACTAATTGATTAGTTAAAATCTTGCTCCCGTGTTAGATTATCAGTACTAATTATGGTAACTGAGAATAATTATATATTAAAAGTAAAGAATACGAATTTTAATCTCGCAACCAAATACATATCAATTCCTTATTTCATCTTCATTAAAAAGAATGTTTAGTGGACGAATCATTTACCAAGTCTCACAAAGAACATAAAATTACGTAAAAATAGCATTTTTAAAAATGATGTTTGAAAATTATCATTGTCTATATTTCTGGACTATACAACATTTAGCGAAGACGGGTATCGAAATATAAATCGGACTGGGTTAGCATGGAATGAACAGTTGAAAGTGCGGTCGATCTCGAAAGGCAGAAGGGCAACCAGCAAGGACAAAAGAATTAAAGAAACCACAAAGAAACAAAGAAAAACGCATATATTTAATGTTTGACATGTGAAACCTTTACCATAAACACCTTTGATATTTCCACCTAAAAAATGTTCTGTTCTATATTTTTGGCTCTTATAATACAACTAAATATGTAGACTTTGACATTTTGTGTTCATCGTTTCCCTCATTCTGATGCTTTTTGTAAAATTGCATTCGATGTTCTTTTTTCAATTATCTTAAATACGTCTTTATCGCTATTTCGACTCAGATGGTATGGACGCAAAGATGTTATTCTTATTTTCAAAACATACCTTTACAGCGAGAATCATATATACCAGAGGATGTAGGTTTGTTTTTATCAAATTTATTTGTGTACTCTCTTTTCGGCATCATCCGCGATATTTTTTACCAGGTGGCGCATTGCGGACATATTCAAAGACGAACTGTTAATTAAGACCCGAAGAGGAAAAGTACATAAACCACACACACTATCTTGAACACTTAGTCCCCCATACGAGTCTTAAGAACATTTAACCTCTGTAAATGGCCATTAGCTCTGCAGTTGTAATAGACAAATACAAATCGTAAACATTAACCCCACGCACCTAGAAATCTTTAACCTCTTTTCACACGTGTGTCCTACCCACCTGGTTTCTCCTTACTTTTGTGTTGAAGTTCCGACTGACCAATCAGCGTGAGACCTATAAAGGTTTATTGACCAATGGAACAACTGTAGCCAAGAGGCGGGTAATTCAAATCGTATGTTTTGGATGATTTAACGCCACTGTATTCTATAATTACAGATACATTTAAAGAACGAGGTTAACCCTAGAGACAAAACGTGACAGAAAAGACTAAAAGTGTGTACACAAGTTTTGTGAACCGTTATGTTAAAGGGAAACAGTGAACCTCTTTTCTTCAAACCTCTCTTTGTCAACGATCAAAACTTAATCACTTAATTATGTTCTATTTCCGTACTTTATTTTGGCTATGGCGGCGAAATATTTTCTTATCATACCTCGATGAAAGTAAAAATGACCGCACATTCGCCTTGGTCACATTTGTTTTGACATTAATACTTAATTTCTTCTCGGTACTTAGTCTATACTAAGCATTCTTTGTCTTACTATTTAAGATATATATTTTAATGTTATGTCTTTGTATGTGTCAAATTAGGTAATAAGGAATTATCTTAATTTTTTCCGTTTATTGATGCATGAATAGATACACAACGTAAGCTAAATCAACCGCAAAAATTTAAGATCATTCCTTAAATAATAATATATAGTTTATTAAGTGTGTCTGATAGTGATTAAATCTTTAAAAAATTGTTCATTTAACAATTCGATGTGTCTTAAGAAAATTCCTATTATGTTTACCTTTGTATGAAGGGCATAGCGAAGTCCTAAGGAACGATTGGATTTCATATGAAGATGATACATTCTGTATGAACGGCGTGATATTTTATCAAGATAAATTGATCTTCAACAAAAGTAGGTTTACAAACATTTAGTGCAAAGAAAAATATTATTAATTTCTAGGTGTCATATTTAATACGCGTTTCATTATACACCTCGGTGCAAATTATGTTGTATACAAAAGTCTGTTTCGTTTCAAAAATAGAAACAAAATCGGATATGGAGTTACACCCTGATATCATTTATAATCTCGTAAACTTTGTACTTGCTTACCTAGCGTATATGATATGAACACGTGTTCGTTTATACTAAAAATATTTTCGCGTTGTATGAAAAAATTCTTTACTTGATAACCAAGAGTTAATAAAAACTCTTTATAAAAGCCAAAACTGGCTACACACATCTTCTTGGTTAGTTTTTGGAAGTTTGTTTACAATCATTTATTTTGATTTTATTTTTGATGTTTTTCTGTTGTTTTTTTTTTTATTTCAGTTTGTTTTGTTGCTGTTTTTGTTAGGTTTTTCACAACTAAGACTTGAAAGACAAAAATGAGAACTCTTAGTAACATCCTCTTTTAATAAAACTTGCACTTTGTTAACCTTCTTCAACACGACAGTGACCAGAACACAAACTAAAAGGTTTCTTACCACCAGCCGCGCATCCACTTCTTACACCAACACATCTAACGTTTTGACCTACAGCGCGCGCTCTTTGTTTCACCTTGAACCCTGACCCTCGTAATCACGATGTAGCCGTATTATATATTGATAACGCAAAACGTTTGGGCGATAAGTTGTGGAAGCGTTTCACCTACATAACTCCATGTCCTTAGAAAGTAAACCTCCGATGATCGGTATGCTTTGATATTAAGATTTATTTTGCTGAAAACATAACTATCAGCTTGTGGGTTTTCATCGGCTTCAGATCTTCGTGTGATTTATTGGACAGCAATCGTACGGATGGTTCCAACGCCGCCTGATATGGTTAATGAAAGCCAACAGTTGTTCTGTTAAAAAAGTGCCTTTTTTAATTGGAACCTACCAAGCGTACCTACGAACAAATGTTGAAAACTTGTTTCTATTAATTCTTTGATTCCATGATAAATGTAGATATGTTTGGAGTTTGTGTTGCTTGGTTCATGATAAATGTAGATGTTTTTGGAGATTGTGTTGCTTGTTTTAACTCTTCTATAGTGATTTATTGATTTCTGAGCAGATGTTTATAGAGAAACATAAGGTGTTTTTGTTTTTTGCCAATTTTGAAATGACCAGATTACTTTAAACCAATTAAGATTATGCTAACATGTTATGTCATATCAGTGCATTAGTGCAATTCTCATTACATGTGACAGAATATTTTGCAATAAATTTGAAATTATTTTAGGAAAGACAAACCAAAAACAAACAAACATATACATCGAGGTAACAATCGATTGAGGTGACTCAGTTGGATTTAACGAATAGCCGATCAAATTGTATTTGGAAATTTACATTTCAGTGGTCGTCCGAAATGTACGCTTTGTTGAATTTACGAAATATACGTCATTTACCATATGATAAGAATGCATTGTTTTTAACTTGAATATATTTTAGATTCTTTTTAATGTTTCATACTAAGTACGGGAATCCTCTTTCTTTCTTTCTTTCTTGCTTGTTTGTTTGTTTGTTGGGGTTTACGCTTTAAAGAACAATAAAAAGTTCACAAATGGAGTGTCGAGGCATCGCTCGGATATATGAACTCTGACAATAACAATGCAATTGGGGAAAAAGTGATTATATTGCATACAAAATATTTCAATATATGCATTGGTAAAAGTAAATAGAATAAAGGAAATTCTGCGTTTTATTTAATGACAGTCAAGTTTGCACTAACCGATACACTGATTACAAAAATAACAACAGTTTCGTTTAACAGAGGACCATTTGTGTACTTTAAAAGTGCTTACTTGACCACCTATAATCCAGTCCACAACACACTTTAGGCCAACGCATTGATAATGTACATGTACATATGCCAGTCACGGGGTGCAAAAAGAGTAACAAAGAAGTTAATCGTTATTCTTTAAAGGAAGTCGTTGAAGTTAGAACACGCTCTGTAGTTTATCGAACCATATATTCTATAAGACATTATTACGTATGATTAAAGTCGCTGGAAACACCACATTTATAAAGCTATAAAAAAAATTAGTTGTTTTACAATCTTTCTAATACAACTACTTTATGCCCAGTTTTATTTTCTTCGAAACTCTTCCTTGTTAAATCGTTCAAGTATCAATATTTAAAACTAGCCATGTTTGCACTGAAAAGGTAAGGTCAAAGGGGACGAATAAATATACAACAATAATGCTGTAATAAATCTGCCACGGGTTTTAGTGCTGTTCATACACTTTTTTTTATTATAATATGCTTTAAGTAAAAATAAAAATTTATAGCTCAGCAATACACTTCACTCGCGTCTTATTTATGTGGTTTACTTCAGATTAAAGTTGGATATCAATATAACGAAGGAACGGAAAGGGAACATTGTGATACAAATCTACAACAAATACATAAATGTATTTCTAGTACTTTCGTACTTTCCTAAAGTCTCTTTCTCCTCAGTGCGTGCGTGCGTGCGTGCGTTCGTGGAGGTTGTGGTGTTGGAGTAGCAAAGACTAAATTCTGTGTTCTTTAGTTTCCTGTTCCTGTTGTCGCTTCTCTTCTTGATCGAGATCACAATGTTGGTCTCTTTAGATTACGTCGCAAATATTACAGAAAGATTGCTGAAGTGCGCATGCGGAAGTGACGTTAAACACTAAAAGAACCAAGGGGAACGTCCTCAACTGTGTTACATGTCGAAACTTTGTGATTTTAACACATATGAAAACATATTCCACGTTCACGAACTGAAGGACAAAAAAGGGAGGTGCACACAAGAAAATAATTCATGAGTAAGATTGATATGTATTTTAAAATGGTTAAACGTTCACCCTCGTGAAAACATACCTTTTCGAAGACATTTTTCCCCCTGAATGGTAGATCTTTTTGTTTTATTTTGTTTGTTTGTTTTTTTTTTAATTTTTGGTGAGAGGTTGTTAATTTGTATCGTACATTGGTAACTTTGAAAGTTTTTGTATTTCAAATCTGAATCAATGGTACAATAAATGCCCAAATCAAAGTGCGTTATCTCATCAGCAATTTCGCCATGGGAATTACGGTTATAGGAAGACAAGAACATCAGCCAATTCGAATACTTAAATAAATATTGCAGCCATTGTCAAAAAAGTCAGTTACCATTCAAAGAAGACTCAAAGACGTGTTGGACGCAAACAAATACATGTAGTAAAGAGAAAATCAGTATAAAGTTGTGTTAAAATTCTTCAAAACAAAACGTGAAAGCAATAGAACATATATTTATTTGTGTAAAATAAGACAACACATGCCCTTTTAAGTAATGTTTCTTTGAGCATTCCCACATTGTCGAATTATGTAACATACCTTCTTCAAGTTTAACCCTTTTACAGACCATGGACCTTATAAGTAGAGCCACCCTCCACGTTTCCCTCAAAAGGCATAACACTCAATGACCGAATCGCGTTTAACAGCGTTTTAAATGAATTATCGCAGAACGCGAGCAGCATTTGGAGACTTGGAAAACCTTACACCTAGGCAACCCTTTGGAGTTTTTTGTCGGCCGATATCAAAGTTTAGTACCAAATAATTATATTGCATTTGTATTACGTGAAAATCGGTTTCTTTGCGCCGTCTCTTAAACGCTTGAGTAATAGTTATCCCGTTGTTGAGTACACCGGGTGTTGGATTACTTGGTTAATTGGGCGCTTGTCAGTCGATGGTCGTAAAACTTGCAATGGCGAGAGATTCTTTGTCTTCAGATTGTGGCATCTGGTTTAATATGCCTTGGCGTGTCTATCAAGAGTTTACATAACCCGGATTCTGCGTCGTAAAAAACGAAAGAAGGTCACCAATTTCATTAATCTCGCTTCGAAAACAAATTTACCAGTAGTTAAAATCGTGTTGTATGATTCCCTTGATGGAGAAAGGAAATATGGAATTTCCCAAAACAGAAAAGCACATGTGTCTCTGCTTTCTTATAATCAATGACCAATTTAATACACGTACACATTATCTTAACATTCGAACTTCAGCGTCTTGGAGAAAAATGGTGCAAAATTATGATTTTAAGAAAGTAGGATCTATGATCATTTGTAAAGCTAGATCATAATGTTATAATTTGTTTTTAGCCTATTTGTAAAATATGTATTTATGAAAAGAAAAAGCTAATGAAAATAAATATAAATTGTAAGGAACCGTTTTACGCATTGGGTATTACCGTGTGAATATGTTTCAATTTTTGAATAAATTTGAACTCTTAGTTGTCTTGCGGGTGCCCTGCTTTCACAACCATAGGCATACCCCACCCTCCTTTTATATAGTACTATAAGATTTTGATGATAAACTTTACTTCGTTCTCAAACTTCAATGTAAAAACTTTATCTGAATTTTCAGTACTTTTTTTATTTGTCTTATTTTTTACTACATTAATTTGAATACGCTCTTTATGTAACACCTGTTTTTGCGGTTTTTGTCACAAAAAATGATTTAGTGATTATCAGCGTTTCTAAATGTCAGAATTTGCTGACTTGACAATATGTAAATGATCAAGTACGTATGTCCTAATAATGTTGCCTTTATTTCTTATATCCAGTGGCATATTAAGAAATATTTGTTTTTGACCTAACACATAATATTCTGCAATGGATTCTGTATTCTTCATTCTACACATATTGTAATGGCATCCTAGAGAGAAAAACAATCAATATGTGACTGATGAATAATTAAAGCATAGATTTAAGTACTTTTATTGATCATTAAAGAAAAGCGAATACTTTTACACCTCAGAAATTATCGACCGATCGATTTAAGATTACTTTTATATCAAATCTTTAATCAGAAAAGCATATCGGACCAGCATAAAAGGGGAAATATTCTATAATTTAAAAGTAAATTCAGCAATACCACGATATCTCAAAATTAATTTGATAACAAGCATTTTGTTAACGAGGTTATATTAAACCCGCATAAAAAGGAGAATTTAAACTATGATAAAAAATTGAAATCCAAATTGAAAAATACCAACTTTAATCAAATATTTTACTCTCAGGATAAAATTGACCTAACACGCACGAAGCTTATCTAAAGATGTTAAATTTTCCTTCGGAATTCGTACAAGAATTTGAATATTCAGATGAGATAGACACAACTGGTCGTAAATCAGCGGTCGCACCTGTGCAAGAAAACATATTTTGCCCGAGGTCCGACCGCAATGAATTTCGCGTTCAAATCGGACACTTTAATGTAAGTCAAAATGGGTACATATAATGCAGTAGTCGATTTTTATAGTAAACGCCTTCTTTATGAATTGCTGTTAAAGACGCACCTAATTGCCCCTGAATGAAACTGTTTGTCTTTTTAATTACCTTCGTCTCTATATGAATGAACCGCGCTGTGAAGGGAAGTCGTATAATGGTTTGATTTAATGCGATTGTCCCGTCCATGTAAACCCATATAAAAGTTTTACGAGTGCTTCGAACCTAACGAGAACATCTATAAACACTCATCTAATTGGCTCTACTAATGACCACGTGACGAAATGTCGAAGTTCAGAGCAAAAATAAACCACAAATTGTTCTTCGTTCAGATGTGTTGCATATAGTGATTGTATGAAATTAGTTCACTGTCTACTTAAATGGATTATTGTGATTGTGCTACAAGTTGTGTGTATTCACAACCTATGTATAGAGTATTTGCTGTGTATTAAATCGCTATTTATTATGAAGATTCGTTACGATATGTTCCCAGTGTATCACTCCGCGACTGTGCTGACGACTACCGGATGAAGCACGTGGTAAGTTTGTTTATATTATGTTTCTAGTGTAACAAAGTGTTTGAAGTGCGTGGATTTCATTTGGATTATGTCAAAATCCGCCAGGTGGTTTGTCTAACAGTAAACAGTTTGTGCACATGCTCATTATTTTCAGATCACGGTGATTGGTTACTCGTACAGCATTAAGGAAAACCAACGTTCGCACCGGAAAGCGAATACAAATACATTGTTTACGTATGGGCTCGATCGACCGTGATTTGTGTAAATATTATATTCCATGAACCATTACTTTCGCTTTGAATAAAGATGTGGGACCAAATCAAAGGAACGCCTGCTATTATTTTCAAGTTAGGTTTGACATACTCTAACCATGTGTTGATGAGACGGTAAATTGGTCTTTTGCGTTTCTTCACCCGTATTGATTTATATTGCGCGTTTGTATATATGAGTCTATGTCGTATGCATTTGATTGAAATTGACATTTACTGCATGTTAATGAAGTATAGAGAAATGATATGCAATGTGTGTACTTGCATCACTCTACAACATCAGCGGTTCTGACATTCATTGCAGCTTTGATGTACAAGTTTAACTTTAAGGATGTAATTGACGTGACAATCATACCTGCATCATATCAAATTATTATCTAATTTATTACATATTTAAATTAAGTTTAAATTTTATTTATAAGCAAATTGTACTTTTAGTCACTTAGTTCAGAAAGTCTAGGTCAGGTTTGATTTTAACTGCTAAATTAAAACAAATTTTCCTAGTTATTTTGAATCTTAAGTTATTTTTGTGTTGTCTTGCTTTTAAAATGTATTATTTATGAAACAAGAAAAAAGAAGAAACAGGCAAACAAAGTGCCCTTTGTTATTTATTGATACACTTTATAGTGCATATTCACCTTGGTTTTTGTTAAGCTATATAGCATTACACCAAATGACCTTGAAATTACACTGCTTATGCTGACAATTTAATGATATTCAGATTCAAAATAGCCAGGGTTTAAATGCATGCATGCACATTATTTGTTTTCGCCGGATTACAATGTTCCTAACAATGGATGCACAGTGAAAATAGACAGAACGAAACGTGGATCGTACAGCAAAGATCACACACAATAGTGTATTATAGTACATGAATATACTGTGGTAAACGTTGTTAACTTATCAATTCACCTTGACAATAAGGTTATATGAAGAGCATGTAAGAGATAAAGGTTGTTTTCATTTGGTTGAATGTATTTATTTCACACAAAAATGGGATAAAGACAAGAGTTAGATAGAGAGAGAGAGGGGGGTATAGAGAGAGAGAGAGAGAGAGAGAGAGAGAGAGAGAGAGAGAGAGAGAGAGAGAGAGAGAGAGATGGGGGGGGGGGGG
>JAUMGZ010235568.1:0-10850 GCA_032359645.1 Pododesmus macrochisma | reverse complement strand
TCACGTCATGATTCGGATAATATAAATACATACACTACATATAGATAGATTTTACAACACACACACACAAACACACAGAAGATCTCACAACAAACAAGTAACATACATAACTATACAGAAGATCTCATAACAGACAGATAACATACATAGCTATACAGAAGATCTCATAACAGACAGATAACATACATAACTAAACGGAAGATCTCACAACAGACAGGTAACACACATAACTACATAGAAGATATCCCAGCAGACAGGTAACACACATACCTATACAGAAGATCTTACAACAGACATGTAACATAAATTACAACACAGAAGATATCACAGCAGACAGATAACATACTTAATTACACAGAAGATCTCACAACAGACAGGTAACATACATAACCACACAGAAGATCTTACAACAGACAGGTACACACATAACTATACAGAAGATCTTACAACAGACATGTAACATACATAATTACACAGATGATCTAACAACAGACAGGTAACATACATAACTACACAGAGGATCTCACAAAAGACAGGTAACACACATAACTACACAGAAGATCCCACAGCAGACAGGTAACATACATAACTATACAAAAGATCTTACAACAGACATGTAACATGAATTACAACACAGAAGATCTCACAGCAGACATATAACATACATAATTACACAGAATATCTCACAACAGACAGGTAACACACATAACTACACAGAAGATCTCACAACAGACAGGTAGCACACATAACCACACGGAAGATCTTACAACAGACAGGTACACACATACCTATACAGAAGATCTTACAACAGACATGTAACATACATAATAACACAGATGATCTCAAAACAGACAGGTAACATACATAACTAAACAGAATATCTCACAACAGACAGGTAACACACATAACTACACAGAAGATCTCACAACAGACAGGTAACACACATACCTATACAGAAGATCTTACAACAGACATGTAACATACATAATTACACAGATGATCTCAAAACAGACAGGTAACATACATAACTACACAGAAGATCTCACAACAGACAGGTTACATAAATTACAACACAGAAGATCTCACAACAGACAGGTAACAAACATAACTACACAGAAGATCTTACAACAGACAGGTACACACATAACTATACAAAAGATCTTACAACAGACATGTTACATACATAATTACACAGATGATCTCAAAACAGACAGGTTACATAAACTACAACACAGAAGATCTCACAACAGACAGGTTACATAAATTACAACACAGAAGATCACACAACAGACAGGTTACACACATAGCTATACAGAAAATCTCACAACAGACAGACAACACATATAACTACACAGAAGATCTTACAACAGACAGGTAACATACATAATTACACAAAAGATCTTACAACAGACAGGTAACATACATAATTACACAGAGGATCGCACAACCGACAGGTAACATACATAACTACACAGAAGATCTCACAATAGATAGGTAACATACATAACTACACTGAAGATCTCACAACCGACAGGTAACACACATAACTATACAGATGATCTTACAATAGACAGGTAACATACATAACTACACAAAAGATCTCACAACCGACAAGTAACATACATAACTACACAGAAGATCTCTCAACCGACAGGTAACACACATAACTATACAGAAGATCTCAAAACAGACAGGTAACATACATAACTATACAGAAGATCTCACAACAGACAGGTAACATACATAACTATACAGAAGATCTCAAAACAGACAGGTAACATACATAACTATACAGAAGATCTCAAAACAGACAGGTAACACACATAACTATACAGAAGATCTCACAACAGACAGGTAACATACATAACTACACAGGTAGCACAATAACCACACAGAATGTCGCCCAACCAAGAGGCATCAAACAGAACAGTGAAATATAGAGTTATTCCCCTTCTTTATTCAGTTGAAAGTCCTTATGTTTGAAAAATAATGCAAACTTTTTACATACTTCTATTTATATTATACTACATATTCTAGTCCACTCTATTTAGCATGTATCTACATGTAGGTTTGACACAATATTGGATATACAAGTTGCAGTCTCTATTTAATTTATTCAGGTTTCACACTGGTTTGATCTAGTAAATGAAAAGTGAAATCCTAGACTAAAGTAGTATAAATTATTTTAAAGTTGATAAATATAAGAAGAATCTTTTATAAATCTAAACTTGTACATGTATAAGATTTTACCTCAAATAATTGAAAGAAAAGTATTAAATTACAAATCAGTCAAGAGAATTTGCTTTCAAAGACGTATGTAACAAATTTACAGTCATTTCACTGCTAATACTTATTTATTTTTTACGTTATTGAAAGGTTTGTCCCAAGGGCGTAGCTGACCGTGTAAATCTAGGCTTAATTCCGTCGTCAGAGGAAGGTTGGCCAGTAGCATGTGCAGCTCTCAAAACACAAGGAGGAATTTTACACATCCATGGCAATGTTTCATCAAAGCAAAAAAGGAAACAAGATTTAGACATGTTCAAAAATGAAAATTCAAACAAACTTATAACAGAAAACACACATTCTGATTCATCATCACTTGATGAATTGGATGGACAAAAAGATTTTGAATTAAAAACTCGTTTAAAACACTCTACAGTGCAAGATGACTGTTGTTGCGTGTTATCTGAATGCACAGGTGACTATGCATGTCATAAAAAAGAGACTGAGCCTGGAACAATAGAGACAGATGGGTGTAAACAAACTGCATCACAGAATGATACCTGTGATAATGACAACCAGTGTAGTCCAATGAATTCATCATGCAAGTGGAAAATACACAACAAGCAAGGATCAAAGGAGAAAGTTTGGAAGGATTGGGCAGCAGATATGGCTAGTCAGATATCAGATATATGTACTGCCTGTCACATTGGCACTGGACAGTGGACAGCGAAGGTGTTACACATAGAGCATGTGAAATCCTATGCTCCCCATGTTGATCATCTGGTTGTAGATTTTGAATGTAGGCCTCTAACATAGTGTGCATATACATGTATTCATTGTTAATGCTGGATTTTGTTTTATTTGTTGGAAATTAAAATTATTTGAGCTTTTAAACATGTGAAATTGTTACATTTTATATCAATATAAATGAAGCCTTTTCCTGTGTAGAAAGTATTTAAGATAAAAAAAAACTTTTTAAAAGTTTACTATCTACTACTAAAAAGACTATATAAAGACTATTGTCTATTCAGTAGTATGGTAGACAGAAACAATTGCAATGAGTTTTAAGGCCAACTGTCTGCCATTATCTGTAAACTTTTCAAAAACCTCTGGGCCATTTTCAACCAAATTCAGCAGAAAGTGCCAACATAGAAAACTGCTTCAAGTGTGAGAATTGAAAGGGGCTGGCCAAAAAGGGGGCAAACAGGGGTAAAATTAGACACATTTTTAAAAACCTTCTCACAAACCTCTGATTACTTTCATATTTGATATGCATGATCCTTTAGTCAATGTTTACAAAGTTTGCCAGCAAAATCAAAATCTGTGTATAAACAAACCACTTATGGATGCTTCAACTGACATAGGCAATTATATCATGTAAATTCATGTAAATTTTTTGTTGACTCAAAAATGGTTATTTTTTTGGGTTTAAATTTGACAAAATTTAACGTTGATGTTCCTTCCATGCTCCCCTGTGAGATTTATGTCCAATGTTGCCAAACTCCATCCAATATTGCCATCCTCGCTTCTGATTAGTCGAGACATTTTAAACTTGTCATTAACCATTGATCAGATTTTCATGAAACTTAATGTTGATGTTCCTTGCATGGTCCCCTTTGAGATTTGTGTCCAATGTTGCCAAACTCCATCCAATATTGCCATCCTGGCTTCTGATTGGCTGAGACATTTTCAACTTTTTGTAAAGAACCATTGATAAGATGTTCACTTGATGTATATGTTCATTCCATGGTCCCCTTTCAGATTTGTGTCTGATGCTGCTGAACTCCATCCAATATGGTCGTCCTGGCTTCTGATTGTCTGTGACATTTTTGACTTCTTGTAAAGGACTGTTGATCAGATTTTCATGAAACTTGATGTTGATGTTCCTTGCATGGTCCCCTTTCATTTTCCTTAGAGTTACAAAGGTTTATTTACATATATATCTTGATATGGCACGGTAGCATGCTAAATTCAAGGCAGAGTTATTGTTCTTTTTCTTTTTTCATTTAAGGGCCGTTACTCCTACAAATTTTGATTTGGGGTTGTGAGGCTTATGTACATACAAATCTTGGTACGGTAGAGGGTTGCATACTAAATTCAGACCAGCAGCCCGTTGTTTATAATCTTTATATAGACCATAACTTGTACAATTTTTGACTTTGATTAGAAAGCTGATCGTTAATACCCCATGGGCTTTTGGTTTATTTGGTCAATTAATTTATGAAATATATAGCCTATTTAGCAGTATAGAGTAAATTTTTCTATCTACATGTGTAATTAAAATCAGACATTTCAAAACCAGTCCATACAGCCTTTTATAGCGGAGTTTGCAGAGCTGTTTTGAAAGGTCTGATTTTAATTTGATCGAAAATTTTTCAATGGTCTTTCACACAGAATTTGTTTTCTTCTCTTTTAGATATTGTATTTATTGATGGCTCTATTAAGTTGGAAATTTTGTATTTTCAAACTTGATGAGGCAACATCATTAGAGAAGGAGACATTTGCAATAACCAAAACGTGGCAAGTAATGGAGAAGAGAAAAACCAGTATTCACAATAACAAATATGCAGATGGAGGTTGAAAGCCAATGCGTTGGCACAAATAGCTACACAAAATACTACACAACAGCCTTACATTGATGAACTCTATCTATTATCCATGACTTCTGATTGGCTGAAACATTTTTGATATCTTGTCAGATTTCTGATGAAACTTAATGTAAATGTTCCTTACGTGATCCCCTTTCAGACTTCTATCATGGAGCTGCACTAACAAGTCAATTCAACATGACCTTGTAGTGTGTTCAATTTCAAAATGCTAACATGACCATTAAGACTTGGGTTGTATATCAAGGTAGACATAAAGGACCATGTGCCTCTTATTAAGAAGAATTCTTTGCCAGCTTTGCACAAAATTTGATATAGATGTTCATTGCATGCTCGCCTATTAGAATAGTCACCAGGGCTGTGATTGGTTGATACCTTTTTACTTATTTGCAACAAATGTTGATCAGATATACATGAAACTTTGCTAGCACAGTATTTCTTTCGTGACTTACGTTACTGATGGTTATTCACAGATGTAAGATAGATAACTCATGTTACCAGGTGAGTGCATCCATACCCATTTGATTTCTTGTTTAAAAGTCATTCTTAAAATTTGAAAAGAAATATTCAAATAGAAACATCATTGCTTTTAGTGAAGGTTGAAGAAGGTTACCATTGTTAACAAATGTGTTAACTTCAAGCTTACTGCTTTTGATTAATAACAAAGCCAGTTGCAGCCAAACTCGGTACGAAGCACACTTTTGGGAAAGGGATTCAAATGTTTCCAACCTATAGGTTATGTTCCCAAGGAGTATCACCAGGAGCCAATATGAGGAAATTTTGAAATAATTTCAAAAACATTTTTTTATAAACTACAAGTCCTAGAGTTTAATGCTTACATTCATACAGAGTAACCTTGGTGCATGGAGATCCAAATAGTTCAAGGTTCAATTTTTTTTTTTAATAAAGTTTTCCGCTTTTATACAACCAGAGAACCAATTTAACCAAACTTGGTAGGAGACATCGTTCAGAGAAGGACATACACATTTGCTGAAATGATGGAGCTCAAGGTACTTTACATGGGGAACCAAAATGGAGGAATCTGACATATTTTAATAAATTTCTTTTTAAGTAAACCAGAAGGATTTGAGCTTTAAAGCCGTTTTCGTATTTACCCATTAAAATACTGATATCTACATTAATTGCCAAGACAGATATATCTGTAGTTGAAATAAAGATATCTTCATTTGAAATGCAGATATCTGTTATTGAAATCCCTATTTTAGAAGCAGACATCTTTAATTATGTAATAAATACAGATATCATTTAAAATAAAATATCTACATTTAAATATAAATATGTAATATTTTGGGATTCGAAAAATCTATATTTTTCAACATTTAACAGGAAGATTACGCATTCAACTTATGACAACAAAGGAAAAAGATTAATTTTAACATTTTCAATTCTTCTCCGGGAGCCAATGGACCAGTTACTCATAACATTCTTGTGAGATAAAGTCTCAAGGCTGATGAATCACGATGAACACTTCTCAATGATAAACTTAATCAGTGATGCCTTAATTCATTGAGCGATTTGATAAAGCATTTTCACTGCTGTAGAAACACAGGCATCATCATTGCGTTTAGAAACATCTGCACAATTGTGGTAGATGTCAGCATTTTCAATTAGTGATTTAATTAGAAAACTTCATCCGTTTCAGAAGTAGTGTTTTAGCCGATCACGCACGAGAGGAGGAGAGGTCAGTCGACTACGTAGTTAAAAGGGTAATATCTGATAAGGCGAGGTCAACGATCTCTGTTAACCCAGTGATGATCATGGCCTGCAATCAAACTGGAGGCAATGAATATTTAACCGTTTTACGTGATTTTTTGATCATAAACAAGCAAAACTGAATGAAGGTATACACGGAAAGCTGTCCTGCACATTTAAGTAAGAAATAAAGAAAACCAACAAGAATTAAGATTTTTTTGCATTAAATGTAAGATAGAGTGGTAAGGATAACATGTTTTCTTTATCAACAATATTCTTACACGTCTGTCTTCTCTTTAATTTTATCTTAAGTGCGCAGCATTCAAGGATCCTGGTTGCGGTGCCAAATTACTTTTTTTCCCCAATTCCATCACGTTTTGAATGAAACGCAGCATCGCAGGGAATGGTACACGAAGAGGTCATCGCTATCAAAGTTCAAAGTTTTAGATGGGATAAGTTTACATTATTTACGTCACATCAGGCTATAACATGCCACCAATGAACTCTGGGTATAAACCGTATTTCTCCAATTCTACTACTATCTCACACCAATAGCAGTCTTCTCTTGGGTACTGACGATATCGGACATTCTTTGCTGTGATGGAGTTGAAAAGAATATCAAATATTTTTGTTTTGATTGTGCCTCTTTGGATTTCTGCACTTGGTAAGAGAACATTTGTTATGCATTTGTTAACGTCTTTGCCGTTTTATTAGAAACTTTCTTATTCTTGTCAAATGTACATTTTATGACTTCTAATTTTTTAATGTTTAAGTCGTAGGCACTTTATTTTTTCTCTCAATTTCTATGTTTTAATTCACGATGCAAATGTATTTGTCATAATTTATTTATAAAATATTAAAGATTTTGTTCAAATCAGAATGTCTATCAAATCGAAGTCTTGCTTGTGATAGATTTAATGTAGTTTGATATTCTTTACACATAAACATATATGACTTTAGAATTTTCCCATTAAAATGGCGTTCGGCGTTAGTGTATGTATTTTCGACTTCTGAAAAAAACTATTGTATCAATTTAAACTAAACTCGCTGTTTTTATTTTATAGCATACAGTAAATTTTGAATATTGTTATATCCATGTACACTTTTATAACTTTCGTATTATTGTTGTATATTAATAACGTTTATACGATACTGACTGTGTACATCAACACAGTAACCCAGATCTGTGCCGAGCACGTGCATGCCCACACCAATTCCAACGTTATTAAAAATAGTTTATCAAAACCGCATGTTTTTACGAATGTCTACAAGCATTATTCTATTTGTGTACTGTCTGTTACACACAGAACTGTAATTCGTTCACCGTACGTACACAAATAATGCCAATCATATGGCAAGCCAACTTAACATATACTCATGAACGATTAAAGATTTCAAATTAAATGTTATAATTCATATTACATAAAGATGTCTCGTATATCATATTAGGTAGCTCTATCTTATATATTATATGATATATCTTATAAACCATGTAACTATGTAAGATATCTTATATCCCACCCTATGGTGAGATAGGCGTGCGCTGCTATTATAGACAATGACATGACGTCGTGAAAAAATGAATATGACGTCTTTTCAACAATCAATATTACGTCACAACAGCATAATAAAGAAGAAAATTCATCGGATTTTCTGGAAAATCATTCAATCAACGCTTGATTGTCGCCGTGATAACAATGTTAAAGGTGTGAGAAAAATAATCAATCACCCCTCGTTGTGCAAGATTGAGATATCTCACCCTCGGGCCGAGATTGTGTGATAGATTCTATTAATATCATGTAACTATATAAGATATCTTATATAATACATATTATGTATATATAATATATATCATAAACTCAATAAGATATTTTATATAGCTATTTATATAAGATATCTCATATGCTATATAAGTTATCATATATAACCATTTACATAAGATATATAATGCAGAACGAGATTTCCCGATATTGTAAAAACAAATTATCTTCGGTATTGTGCTATTTTACACAATTGAATCTTGTATATATATATATACATGTAGCATATAGTACTATTTGGAGTAAGTCATTGGTCTACATTTCAGGGAGGCTTATCAAGTCACATTGTCTTTCAATTATTGTGTTATTGTATCAAATTCTACACAAGACGTTTCAAACAATATAAAATTATTTGAAAAAATTATAACTCTTTGACAACAAATCCTGTATAAGTGCAAAGCAGCTGCGCATAAGTGCACACTTATCGATAACATAATCTCGATCGCTCTATATTAGATATCTAAATAAATAAGATATCTTATATAGTATACAAGATATATGATTCTATACGACATTATATATACTATGTAGGATATTCATACAATCATGTACACATACGATATGTAATTTATCTTGCATTCCGTAAGAATTATATATTACATCACTTGGTCATGAGCAAATATTAAGTTGGCTTGCAATCCACTATTATAGCAAATCCGATAGGGCTTCATTTTCATTTTAAAATAATTTTAAACTTAAAATTAACACACATGTTTGATAACAAACTATTAAGTTTAACTGTTAACGCTCTCAAGTTGATCAAGTGTTGTCTAACTTTCAGGAGCATTCTTTCTATGAATAGTTGGTAAGTCTTGCCAATAATTTTCACTGGCTGTCAGTCATAATAAGCGTATAATTCATGCTATTTCGGAGAGGAGATAATGGCAATGCAAATACCTCCTATACACTTAACATTACCACTGTATACACATGCACAATGCTGAAGTGTTTAATGTAGAATCAACAACATTCAAAATGTGGGATTGGTGTTAAATAAATGAATGTGTGTTTGTTTCATTGGGGTTTAACGTCCCTTTAACTCATATTTAGGTCATATCGAGACGGTGTCTGTTTGTGACAGTACGCACTGATGACAATTTTATAGTGTTGTCTCATTGAAATATCACGCCGCAGACACATTTACATTATCCTGAAACGGAGCCAACCAATCCTCTTCCTACTCAGTAATGCTGAGCACTTAGCAGGGGGCGAAACATTACCCAATTTTAACGTCTTAGGTTTGACACGGCATTGGCCCGGAATCTAACTTGTGCCTACTTGATTACGAGGCAAATGCTCTACCTCTCAGCCACGGCGCCGGTGTGTAATTAAATGGAGTACTATGAACAAGTATGTGAAATCACATTGTTAACGGTTACACCTGTCTCTTCATTATCTATATAATAAAAAAAAAAAATCACTATGTAGCATATCTGCAAGGCTAATTGAAACATCTTTTTTTTTACTGTAACATATATGTTCGCTTCACAACTTTGGTTTGGTGCGATTGGGTTCGGTTCCTGAAATACATAATATCCTATTTTACTGACTCCTGTGTTCGCCTAGCGATTTCAGTATAGACCACCTTTGATTTCTTGTCACGTGATGGCAGATGCACAATAGGAGAATAACTGTAGGGACAAGAAGAGGACAAAACTGTAGGGGAATGAAGGAGAAAAACTGAAGAGGCATGAAGGGGATACAACTGTAGGGGCAAGAAGGGGATAAAACTGTTTGGACAAGAAGGGGAAAAACTGTAGGGGCAAGTAGGGGATAAAACTGTTTGGACAAGAAGGGGACAAAACTGCAGGGACAAGACGGGGACAAAACTGTAGGGCAAGAAGAGGACAAAACTGTAGGGACAAGGGACAAGAAGGGGACAAAACAGTAGGGGCAAGTAGGGGACAAAACTGTAGGGGCAAGTAGGGCATAAAACTGTAGGGGCAAGAAGGCACACAACTGTAGGGGCAAGAAGAGGACAACACTGTAGGGGCAAGAAGGGGAAAAACTGTAGGGGCAAGAAGGGGAAAAACTGTAGGGACAAGAAGGGGATAAAACTGTAGGGGCAAGAAGGCACAAAACTGTAGGGACAAGAAGGAGAAAAACTGTAGGGGCAAGTAGGGGACACAACTGTAGGGGCAAAATGGGATAAAACTGTTTGGACAAGAAGGGGCAAAACTGTAGGGGCAAGAAGGGGACAAAACTGTAGGGGCAAGAAGGGGATAAAACTGTAGGGGCAAGAAGGGGATAAAACTGTTTGGACAAGAAGGGGACAAAACTGTGGGGACAAGAAGGGGACAAAACTGTAGGGGCAAGAAGAGGACAAAACTGTAGGGGCAAGAAAGGGACAAGAAGGGGACAAAACAGTAGGGGCAAGTAGGGGATAAAGCTGTAGGGGCAAGAAGGGGACACAACTGTAGGGGCAAGAAGGCACACAACTGTAGGGGTAAGTAGGAGACAAAACTATAGGGGCAAGAAGGCACACAAC
>JAUMGZ010235557.1:0-10850 GCA_032359645.1 Pododesmus macrochisma | reverse complement strand
GTGTGTGTGTGTGTGTGTGTGTGTGTGTGTGTGCGTGCGTGCGTGCGTGCGTGCGTGCGTGCGTGCGTGCGTGTGTGGAAAAAATGATGTGGACTCTGCAATGTACAAGCGTACCGCTAGTTGCGCGCCTGGTCACTTGAGAAAGAGAATATGGTAATATATATATAATCTTATTGAAAATTACCGTAACTGCCGCAACAGAAAAGCCAAGTTGTGCCATACCATAAACAAAACCTTCTTCTTTTGTTGGAATTAGTTTGTAGTTCTTATATTGTGACTTCTCCGATGGATCCGACATAACCGTCCGTACCGTACACCGGCCTGACGTCATGACATCGTCGTCACCTTGTGATATAGTCTTGTAGAGGGATGCGCAACCCTATAAAGCAAGACTTCTATATTAGATGGTCACATGCACAATGCATCAAGTGTTTTCGAAAACAGTTTTATAAGAATGACGGTTTTTGTTTTTTGCGGTATAGTTATACCATATTGACAGAATGTGTTCTTTACCTTATATGGAATCTTATGTTAACATGTTCATCTTATTTGCATGCCGTATAGGAACGTTGTACGATATATTGTGGTTGATATTGACCGAAGAGAGTAACTTTGACACATGAATAAATTCACAACGGACAGAACCTACTTTGTGGTTAGTCAGGTTTACATTTTGAAGTCAAATAACCTTACTGTGTGCCTTTCAAAACAAAGTTTAAAAGGACACATTGACGGTCAACGCTGGGTCACCAAAGGCTATTTAGTTTGTGAATGTACTATATAACTCGTATAAGTTGTTAAACAAACCTACTAATAACAATCTAAAAGCACATGAAATGTAGGCAAATCGTGTGATTTGTAATCTTCAATAATCAATTTAAACAACAGTTATTCACAAAAAATTATATGCAAAGAATAGACGCATCAAATACAAGTAGTTCTGAATAAAATCAATGTATAGAATATGCCACTGCAATATGTTACCTGACTAAGAGCGAATTTTGTTTCCAGAAACTAATTTTAGTTTCGAATCATTTCAATAGATTTTCCATTTGTTCGACAAACTAGTTTTGAATCTAGATTTAAACTTAAACCAGTTTTTTTCTTTGGTGCTGGTAAACTATAACCGGTATGTTAAACCAATCAAACCACCTTGCCTGGTGGTTTAGAAGGTTTTGTGCACAGAGCAAGATAGTGGCTGCTACAATCATACGCACCTGTGTCAATGCTTTTAATATAATACCCTTTATACAGGGTAATATTAGAAAATTTTACTCCAAAATGAATAGACGAGAATAACTTGCGGTTTATGTAGTTTTCATGACAATGTTGGGGTGTTTTATAGGGATTTCGCTGCAATTTATGGCTTCATTAACAGAGCAGACGACGTTTCCTTATTCATCCTAAATCGTTTATTTGCACCAAATTAGTGTACACTTATATTAATATGTTTTCTTCGTTGTTTCCTGCCTGTTTCAGGGTTGGTATGGCCTTATTAACCCTACCGACCTATTGAACTCTCTTCGGGTCAATATCAAACCACAAGCTATGCATGTACCATAAATGACACGAACCGCTGCGTCATTATATACCGTATAAATGCATTATATAACGTGTAGAGCGCATTATATAAGTTAAAATAAGCTTTAAAGCGGTGAAAGTGAATACTAAAAAATGAGTAACGTACGTCTCTGGCGATAAGGTACATTATAAATAACGTATAAGATTATAAAGTGCATAATAACTGACATATCCGACTATTGGGTACATTATAACTGATGCATCTGACTATTGGGTACATTATAACTGACGTATCTGACTATGGGGTACACTATTACTGACGTATCTGAATATTGGGTACATTATAACTGACGTATCTGACTGTTGGGTAGATTATAACTGACGTGTCTGACTATTGGGTTCACTATTACTGACGTATCTGAATATTGGGTACATTATAACTGACGTATCTGACTATTGGGTACATTATAACTGACGTATTATTGGGTACATTATAACTGACGTATCCGACTATTTGGTACATTATAACTGACGTATTAGCATATTGAGTACATTATAACTGACGTACCCGACTATTGGGTACATTATAACTGACGTATCTGACTATTGGGTTCACTATAACTGACGTATCTGAATATTGAGTACATTATAACTGACGTATTCGACTATTGGGTACATTATAACTGACCTATCTGACTATTGGGTTCAATATAACTGACGTACCTGAATATTGGGTACATTATAACAGACGTATCTGACTATTGGGTACATCATAACTGACGTATCTGATGATTGGGTTCACTATAACTGACGTATCCGACTATTGGGTTCATTATAACTGATGTATCTGACTATTGGGTACACTTTAACAGACGTATCTGAATATTGGGTACATTATAACTAACGTATCCGACTATAACATACACCATAACTTACGCCTCTGACGGGTACATGTACATTATAACTGACGTATATTAACATGTTTATAACATTTTAGACGTTTGGAAAAAATGCTTTTTATCACCAAGTTCAATATATTGTTATCATTTGTAGGAAACTAGACAGTTTTGAGAACTATGATACTGTAAATGCTTACATTGTATACCATGCTTACCATTAGTCCGCCCTTGATTAATTGTAAATTAGCACCAAGTAACTGATCTTGTTGTTTATATGATAAATTGTTTGATAGAAAATCATCCTCTGAAGCAGAAAAAGACACAATAAGTAATTACATAAATAAAGTTAATATATATACACAAACGTACATATGATGAATTATTATATTGTAATTTTATGATTTTAAAGTTCAAAACAAGACGATTTTCCTTCAGATCAGACAATGTGGGAAGAATGAGTCCTCTACTTTCAGTTTTACACTACTTATACCATGCGTTTGATATATGACAAGTCAACTTAACATTTATTCATGACAAGATGATGTAAATATACAAAGCTTAAGGTATATTAGATATTCATATGAGATATACCATATGGGATCGAAATCTCACATAAAAATGTATATAAGATATCTTATATAGCATACATTACATCTTATATCTTATACATGCATAGTAAATAAGATCGCCGTCTTTTAATAGCCACTACGGCCCGCTGAAGACGTTAAACTACCCATTTCGTTCAAATAAGATATCTTATATAATATATGAGATATATCTCATTTAATTTGAAATCGTTTTTCGTTCATGATTGCCGGCCATATATAACTGTAAGTATTTCAACCAAAGGATATCTCTAATCTCTGAGTCGGATATTAAAATGTAGCATACTTATCCTCCTCAGAATTAACATTGGTGCTATGCTCTCCACAAAACTGTAATAATAAACACGATTACTCCAGTTTTTCTGTTGTGATGTTTTTATCTTCAGACTGGCAACGACATCCCTGGTACAAATGTATCTGCATGCATTTATTATTTGATCGATTTGTTATGCAATATCTCCCTCTTTAACTATTTATATTAACAAGTTTTTGGGGGTTGATTTTGGGGTTTAAACTCATACTCATATCTAGGTCATACTAAGATGGTAAATGTTTGTAACAGTGCGCACTTATGGCGACTTAAAAGTGCTGTCTCACTGAAATAACACGCCAAATAAACACATTGACATGAGATTTCACTCGGTCACATTATCCTGGCACTGAACCAACCACTCCTACCCAGATTGCTTAGTGCTTAGCGAGGAGAAAGTAACTAATTTTAACGTCCTAGGTGTGACGCGGACGGGGATCGAACCAGATATCTTATGCACACGAAACGAACACTCTTGCATTGAGCTACCCCGGCGGTATATATTGACAAGAGTCTTGCTGCAGACAACAACGTTCTAAATCAGGGGAGGTGTTTAGGCCGTGTGGTTTTCGATAGTTTAACGAGCGTCATAATAAAAAACCGGACGGATATAACTGGTGTTTTGGTGCCTTATATTGACAAATCACCTTCACTATGTGCTGCAGGAAACACTTTCTCTTCTGGAACATCTCTAGATCCGGTCTAGGAAATATTTGTTGGGTGATATAAGTCTTGTCCTCCCCACTGTGTCTCATACCTATCTCGCTTTTACATTTCTATAATATTGTATGGGTTTTCTCCAAATTTTATTCACATGCCACATTTTGGTTTGTGTTAAGCGACCTCTTTGGTAAGTCTTTGTTCTTTGTCATTGCTTGATGACCTCCGTTATCTTTTTCTGAGTTTCTGTATTACTAAATTTGCCATGTCTTTTGGCGGCTTTCGACTCATCTTAGCGACAAGTTTCGGATAAATTTTGTTGTCAATGGAAGCCAATGCCAACTTTAAGGATTTGTTGTACATGTACAGCGAAAAAAGTATAGAGAATCTTTTGAACATGGCCATAATTTACTTCAAAAGCTACATTTTGTTTGAGGGAGATGTGTAAATTCCTCAACTTTTCTTTCTCCTCTTCTTCTTTTTGTTGTTATTAAAAGAAATTGAACTCATTATTTGGTCGGGTGTACTTTCTAAATTATCCCGTTATTATAAACGACGTTTGTTCAATCATTTATATGTTCATGTGCCGGTTCTTAACGTAAGGATAAAGCAGATATATATATACAAATAAACAAGACCAAGCTTATTAATTATAAGGTATGTGGTATATCATTTAATTGTTTAACAATGATATTATCATATATAAACAACACCACGAACCACGAGACGTACAGCGCTATCGCCTTTGACCTGCGTTATCAACCGGAAGGATCACACTACTCAACTTCCGGTAAACGTCGCCATTTGAAAAATGCAAGCTTTATTGACATATACAAACGGACTTCCTTTTGTACACACACACAAGTGTATAATATGTGCTTTTATATATGGAATTAGTTAAAACTTAATACTGTGCGGTTTTTAAGCAGGTTGTGGGAAATATATTATGTAGGATTCTTCTATGAGCAAACCTTCTATCCATAACTGTATCCTTGTCAAAACTCTGAACGTGAACGGAAGTCGTGACTATATGATCAAATATTCACAATTTAATCAAAACGGATTCGTCTCGTTAAATGGCAGGAGAAAGACCCAACCAGAATTATGGCGTTTATTTTGAAATACAAAAGAAACCACAGAATACATTTAAAACAAGGCACCAAATGAAGAGCAGTCCGTTGACCCATGGATAGTCCACTCCATGATTGAACAAATTTAAAACTCCAATCAAAGTCTATGAGAAACTGTCAAAATGATTACACTACATCCAAGACCCTTGGTTAAAGTAAACTAACTCAAGACTTATGCTAGCTGATGGTATCACTACTCAAACGATTCAGAGTTATAAACAATTTCTTCCGTGTTAAGATTCTGTCATAAAAAAACTAGTAGGCGAAGCAATGTTCGGCTAATGTTGGCGTAGCTGTGACAACTTATCAAAACACAGTATACTTCTTTGATAATGTTCCTAAATTACCTTTGAATCCTCCTAAGCAGTGTTATGTCTGTGACCTACCCTTTCCCTTGGGTTTGATACGTCTTTTGGACTGCCTAATTTTCACAAGTGACTCGTCTTTGATTATTCATCTACACAAAGTAATTTTGCGTTTATAAAGAACATTTTTCAGTTAAAAACTTATGTTAACATATACCTGCTTCTATTGTGTTAAGCTCTGTCGCACAGATCTGATGAACGCCCATCGTGAAGTTAACCGAACATCTATATATCATGCCAGTCTTTTCTATGTGAGGGTATTGCGTACTGTTGGCTAATGGTGCTCCTACGAAAACCCTGTTATTAAGAAAAATGGCAGATAATAATTCCTTCTTCTCATATTTCTGTTAGTGTTGCCATGAATATAAAACGCAAAGAAGAGCAGGATTTCACTTAAACATTGAGAAATTTCAGGGCATAAAAAGCATTTTTACAACCCCCTACCCCCATTTCTTTGTAGATACGTATAAGTGGGTCATATTCTTCTACATCAATACAACGTGACCCATTTCAATATACCTTATTACAAAGGTACAAGAATAATGCTCTCAGTTGACATTTCAATCAAGAGGATGTGAAAATGGTTTCATGATACTTACAACGGAATACGAAAGCGTTCAAAACGGTGGCCAAGAGACCTAGATGCACGTTGCTTGGTAAAACTTTGAATACGCCATTCACTTTCTCAAGTTAGGATAAAACTAAAAGTATCATGTTAAGTGTCAAAGGTAATACAAGAACTAACGAATATTGGAATGATTCATCTAACGTCAAAATAGATACACAATAACACAAATTGGCAAACTGAAACAGGGCACCAATAAATATAATATCGAGGAGAGGAAAGAATCAATACTCTGCGTGTGCGATCCTCGTCTATAATATCGAGGAGAGGAAAGAATCAATACTCTGCGTGTGAGACCCTCGTCTATAATATCGATGAGATGAAAGAACCAATACTCTGCGTGTGAGACCCTCGTCTATAATATCGAGGAGAGGAAAGAATCAATACTCTGCGTGTGAGACCCTCGTCTATAATATCGAGGAGAGGAAAGAACAAATACTCTGCGTGTGAGACCCTCGTCTCGCATTTCAGGTGTAAATACAAATCAACCGTTAGCAAAGTAGCATGTCAAAATGAGAAAAAAATCAGAGGAAGTCCGAATGTTTCCACGGTAAGATGCCCAATACTCCCGAGAAACAAGAATCCTTACAATTTACATCGTCTCCCTAAATGTTGTTGATATACTGTTGTTTAACATACACAGAACGAAGTATAAATACACCATATATTTACTTCAGAATATGAATTTGAACTATAAAACTCACCATACGTCCGATGTATCTGTATACATTACTGAAGATATTCCAAAATGTGTCCGTTTTGAAGGTCCATCAATAATGACCGGATTCTCGGTGTCAATATTAAAACAAGTAACTAATGATATCAAAACAGTAAATGCTATAATGTAAAACGACGAGACGCTCCGTTGAGACATTTGAAGAAATGTTGATATAGACAATACGGTTTTACTGCAATGCACGCACGCATCCATGGTTAATTTCCGCTACAATACAATTCACACTAAAATAAAAACAGATGTATCTAGAATATGACCAGCTCTAGTCATAATGTCCTGAACCGATTTTTTGGAAAGTTTGTTTTCCTTAAACTGCCATGAGGAAGGAAATCAAGACACTTCTAATTATAATTATTAGTCACGCGGTGTAAACGTATGGTTGATATTTGGTGATGGTCGTATTGACAACAGCAAACACTATACACTACTTTCCTGTAATAGTGACAAATCTTCACGACATATCTGAAAATGCTATGTAAAAAAATAGAAATCAGTATCTTTTACAGCATCAACGGTCAACTAGACCAATAAGACACATATACATATCAAGTTTTTTGTTTACGAACTTTTTCAAAATTAGAAATCAGAATTGGAAAAGTCGATAAATGAAATTGAAGTGAAATTAATAATGAGCCAAATGGGTCTTCGTAGTTTGGCAGATATGGGGTTTTCTAACATATATTCGTTTGATGTAAACACCTATATTATGAAACATTTTCTGTTGTAGATATCAGATATGCTGTGAATAGATTAAGTTCTGCTGTTAGAATGTTGCTTTTTTCCACTCTATATCAATTAATTCACGATGAATATGTCTATTAAGACCACAAGAGACCAGAAAAGTGGTCTTTATATACAGGAAAATGTAAGTGTAATTAGACACCAAAGGACCAATTTTAGTGGTCTTTGTGCACAGATGGTCGCTTTATAGAGGTGGTCTCTAGAGCAGGTTGCACTGTAATTAGACTACAAAGGACCTAATTTTAGTGGTCTTTGTGTACAGATGGTCGCTTTATAGAGGTGGTTGCTAGAACAGATTGCACTGTAATTAGACTACAAGGGACCTAATTTTAGTGGTTTTTATGTACAGATGGTCTCTTTATAGAGGTGGTCGCTAGAGCAGATTGCACTGTATAGTTAACGTGAGCTTACGTGAGTTTCCACGTTAAACTCAAACTTTCTAAAACTTTAAGTTTTTATAGCTATATATTCAGCACTTAGTGATAAATGCAATTTTAATCTTGAATGGCCAATGATGAAAGCAAACTGATATTATATACGCTTATAAGTTAGTTTTTACAATGCTTAAAACTTCATTTACAGCCCAGGTAGCACAGTTGGCCTATGGGCGAGTGTTCGTTTTGTGTGCGGAAGGTTGCGGGTTCGATCCCCGCTCGCATCCTACCTCATGCATTCAAATAAGGTAATTTTCTCGCTCCCTGCTTAGCATTCTGGGTAGAAGAAGGACTGGTGGACTCGGTGTCAGGATAATGTGACCGAGTGAGGTATTATGTCATTGTGTCTGCAGTGTGATATTTCAGTGAGACAGCACTATAAAGTCGTCTGTAATGTGCAAAGCAGACACCGTCTCGATATGACCTCGACACATGTTGAAAGGTACGTAAAATCAACAACAAAAAACAAAATCCAAAACAATTTGAAAATTCATTTTATATGCAGTTCAACGGACGACAGCATCTACCACTGTGTACCAGTGACGTGCATTGTGTATTGTTCCTTATTATTGAGTCATAATAAAGGGAAGCATTGTCGTGTGTAGGTTGTACCATGCAGATAAGTGGTAAAATCTTAACACTCGGAAATCGGGTGTGGTTAACTAATGTTAAACGTTAATACGGATATTGCCTTTTGTTGTTATCGTTAAGCCGGAAATAATAGACAAAAACATTCAGTCATATGTTGTTTCAGTTAGTTCAGTTTGTCAAAAACAAAACATTCTTGAAAAAGATATATATTTGCTTACAAAAATGCAATCTGAAACATGCCTCCAATAAATATGATATTAATACTGAAACATACCTCCAATAAATATAATATTTATAAGTCTATAACCTGCCTCCAATAAATATGATATTTATACTGAAACATGCATCCAATAAATATGATATTAATACTGAAACATACCTCCAATAAATATGATATTTATACTGAAACATGCCTCCAATAAATATGATATTTATACTGAAACCTGCCTCCAATAAATATGATATTTATAAGATGAAAGAGCAAATACATTGTGTGAGACAATCTCGTCCCGAACCCCAGATGTGATACATTTTTCTTTTTAATTTTTTAAAAAAATTGTTTTGTACTATATTTTGCGCGACCAGTTCAGCAAATTACAGAAATACTTGATACTATTACATACAGACATGTACAGAATAAGTATAGCAAGCACTCTGTTGTATATTATGCCCCGGTCACACATTCACGGATCGGACGCCGGATTAGCTACGGATACGATCCGGCATCATTCGTGGCAATCTGTAGTGGTCCGTAGCTGTCCGTATTGTATCCTGGCAATCGTAGAAGTACTTGTATATTCGTGACAATTTTTGAGCATGTTCAAAAATTCCCCACGGATCAGACAACCGTAGTACATCCTTACTGATCCGTATTAGAACGTACTTATCCATTGTAGTTTGTAATAAACCGTGGCGCTCCGTGAGAGTCCGTACTTATCCGTGGCAGACCGTTCTAATTCGTGCTATCGTAGCGAACCGTTGTTAATTAATCCGCAGTGCATACGCCGTCCCCGTTGTCAACTGTCAAAACCCGTAGTCAAACCGTGGTCTTTTCCGGGGTCATCCGTGAGTTTCCGTCCGTTTTGGATCCGGCAAGACGATCCGTGAATGTGTGACCGGGGCATTTAGGAAATATGTATTAAATGTTAAACCTCCAAGAACACAATATATGCTGTCTATTTAGTATCGCATTAGAATACTTTCAAACCCATTAAAATATGTACCAAAAACAGGCATTTAGTTAACTATGAAAATCTCAAAATACTATCATATCACTTTTATTATATACATAATTATCGTGCTATTAAAATCTCAAAAATTCTTAATAAGTTAAATTTACTCGCCCAAGAAAATATCCAAAACACGTGGAATGCAAATATATACCACACATGCCTGTGACGTGTACAAATGTGTGTAAATGTGTGTACTACTACTTATCAAGTATATGTACTTAATAACGTGTGCTGTTGAGAGCGAGTGGTGTGTGCATGCTCCGGATGCTGATAAATGTGTCCGACATTTTATAAGGATATAAAATCAAGATGTCTGCTTGTAAATCTTATGTTGAATTGATTCTCACCGTGTTATCAACTTTATTAGTGATATTGAGATTATGTGATTGTTTTAATATTGATACGGAAAACGTTCTTCTCATAAACGGACCTTACAAAAATTCTCAATTTGGATTTTCCTCTGTGATGTTTTCAGACAACACGGGCAAATGGTAAGATTGACTGGGTTAGGTCATAAAGTACGTGTACGTATAGAATGGGTGTATCTTATACAGTGTCGCATATAACATGTACGGGAAATACATTAATTTATGTAAATCGGAACAAGATGTTCTTTTGGAAATTTCAAAACAAAAAGTTAATAAACACATGGTGCTCAAACAAAGGTCAAGTGATGTCAAATGTATATGGCATGTTTAAACCAAGTGGTCTGATTACGAAATACTAAGATTTATCATTTAAACATGTTTTATTTATACATTCATGCCATTATATATTCATATCTTGGTGTCATTGCTACATCGTTCACATTTTCTTCATTGTGCAAATTATTAATATAATTGATATTATAACAACCGACATAATTCAACAGACCTTAATATTATAACAACCGACAAAGTTCAACAGACTTTAATATTATAACTACCGACATAGTTCAACAGACCTTGATATTATAACAACCGACATAGTTCAACATACCTTGATATTATAACAACCGACAT
>JAUMGZ010235535.1:0-10850 GCA_032359645.1 Pododesmus macrochisma | reverse complement strand
CACTATAACATAAAGATGATCATCATTACAGTTAATACGTGAACGTCAACACCACTATAACATAAAGATGATCATCATTACAGTTAATACGTAAAAGTCAACATCACTATAACATAAAGATGATCATCATTACAGTTAATACGTTGACGTCAACACCGCTATAACATAAAGATGATCATCATAACAGTTAATACATGAACGTCAACATCACTATAACATAAAGATGATCATCATTACAGTTAATACTCTAGGTCACAATTTTATTGTAAGAAAAAACACGTTCAATTTAATCAGTCGAATGTATCAATGTTCATCTTAGATTTTCAACTCAAAAGTGTCAATTGGATAAATTCTATAATATGTAGACATTTTTAATGATGAACATTATTGCATAGATTTTTATAGAAAGGATCGAATGCTGTAGACGTATTTGAAATATATCTGAAAACAGAATAAAGTAAATTATGCAACATTCTTTATTTTGATTTTGATAAAACGTCTCCAATGCTCAAATTGCAGGAAATCCGTAGAAAAAAGAACACTCTCGCATTAAAGTATTCATAAAGAGCATTGTTTATGGAGGCGAAACACAAGTATTAATGTTCCGCTGCCGTGGCATCGATGTGTATTTACACAGCTAAAAATCTAGTAATAACATGAGATTTGTTTTATGTATTAGAAATAATCATTAAAAATAGATAATGAAAGTGGGGCTTAATGTGTTGTACACGCAACAACTCGGGTACTCATTACATCATCTATTGTGTTGTTACATATTCCCAGTCACGTATGGAATATATTCGCCAATGCAATTAATACAATCCGTGCAAGTAACACTACTGTCGACATACTAAGGGAGACAATTCCCGCTATCCGGTGTGACTAAGTAACAATGCTTCAGTTAGTCATAGTTAAATAACATTCCAAATTTATAACATTACGAGTGTTTCAAATTTAAACATTGTGTAATGTCCTTAGTACAGTACTTTAAATTTTCGATACGAAATTATCTACTTTACTCTACGATTTTAAAGAAATACCAAGTGGCAAACAAACATTCAGAGGAACAAAGCACATTTTTTTGCGTGTGTTTTTCAGACTGTGTAAACATATTATTTATTTTCCAATCGAGTTAATAACACAGCAAAAATTTGCATTATAATCAACGAAATTTGGAAAATTAATATCAATTTGTGAAACAAAAGCAGTTGGGCGAGAAATCTAATTTAAATATTTTTCAGATATACAAAAAAAATAAGAAGAAATCTGTAAATGACACTTTTAGGCCAAGTGAAAACATTTGTAACAAAATTAACGGGATTCGAAAATGAATAATAATACACTATCAATCAGGAGATAAGAGTTCTCTCTCATAAAAATATATTTATTTTTTCGATATAGTAAACATTCTGTAGACTATACACTAGGATATCATCTAGATTATTTCAGCGAACTTGTGAACATATTTTCGTAGTTTTGATGTCATATAAAACACATGATGGGTTTGTCCAATCATGAGGCTAGAAAAAAAAATACATGTAGTTAATTATCAGTTTTCTAGCGCTGTGATTGGCTGTTGTCGGTTAATTATCACTTTTCTCAAATCCTTGTAGAGTTGTGAAACAAAATCAGTCATGAGATAAAATAAGATAGTCTGCATTACATAAATGGTTTGGAGAGTTACACATACATGAATTATATTAAGATCATATTCAACTAAAATTACCATCAATGGTTTGGAGAGTTACAAACACATGAATTATTAAGATCATATTCAACTAAAATTAACATCAATGGTTTGGAGAGTTACAAACACATGTATTATCAAGATTATATTCAACTAAAAATTACCATCAATGGTTTCGAGAGTTAAAAACACATGAATTATATTAAGATTATATTCAACTAAAATTACACTCAATGGTTTGGAGAGTTACAGACGTATGAATTATTAAGATCATATTCAACTAAAATTACCATCAATGGTTTGGAGAGTTACACATACATGAACTATATTAAGATCATGTTCAACTAAAATTAACATCAATGGTTTGGAGAGTTACAAACACATGATTTATATTAAGATCATATTCAACTAAAATTATCATCAATGGTTTGGAGAGTTACAAACACATGAATTATATTAAGATCATTTTCAACTAAAATTACACTCAATGGTTTGGAGAGTTACAAACACATGAATTATATTAAGATCATTTTCAACTAAAATTACCATCAATGGTTTGGAGAGTTACATATACAAGAATTATGAAGATCATGTTCAACTAAAATCACCATCAATGGTTTGGAGAGTTACAAACACATGAATTATATTAAGATCATATTCAACTATAAAAATAAATCAAGAGAAAAATCCTTCCTATATACTGTTTGCTTTTGACTCACATTCCAAGAACACATATTCACAACAACCACGTAAAATACAATTGTCCGTAGTTCAAATTTTGAACCAATACTAAAAATTTTAAGTTTGCCTATGTCAAGCATTAGAAACCCCCCAAGTTCATCAGTAATAAAAAATGGCATTTGGAGTTGACCTCAAAACGCAAAATATACTTTCACAAAATTACTAGGTAAAGTGTGATACAGAGATCATATTGAAATGATTACACACCAGGAAGTTATGTAACAACGAAATGACGATATCAACCGTTCTAGTATCTACACTACAAAACTCTAAACACGTTTCTTACCCACGACTTTATTCATAAAGGTTACTTATATTTCAACTATAAATAGAAACATTTAATTATCATGTAACTGAATGGAGAATCTCGATTTAACGTAAACTCTTTATCATCATACCCGTGTCATTAATCGTTGTGATTCATCTGACGCAAGGTAATCTTCCATTCTGAATGGCTTATATCAGAGATTGAAGAGTCTGACACAAGGTAATCTTCCATTCTGTATGGCTTATGTCAGAGATTGGAGAGATTACACATTTCCTTTTTACACTGTTTTAGATATATGTAAGATAACAAAAGAGATAGCCAGATATTTGAAAGACCCTAAAGAACTTTACAAAAGCTAAATGTTTAGTTTTAAAATAAGATACTAGACTTCATATGTCTAGTCAGGCGTACAAAGATATATCATCTGATATGGATACAAAAACTTTAATCAGACTACGGTATTCTGGACTATGACAACATTAACTAGACTCAATAACGCATTTATAGTTGTTAGTTTCAAACAAAAAATTTAATCTATTGATAGTATGATTCCATCCAAAAGCTGTACTTTGGCGACACTAGTAACACATATAATTTCAGAACACTTAAGCATTGTTGGTGGTTAGATGCGGTCACAGACTGACTCCCAACACAAGCATTGACGGGCGAGAATATAGATACAAAGACGCCTTGTTGGTGGTTAGATGTGGTCACAGACTGACTCCCAACAGAATCAATGACGGGCGAGAATATAGATACAAAGACGCCTTGTTGGTGGTTAGATGCGGTCACAGACTGACTCCCAACACAATCAATGACGGGCGAGAATATAGATACAAAGACGCCTTTTTGGTGGTTAGATGTGGTCACAGACTGACTCCCAACACAATCAATGACGGGCGAGAATATAGATACAAAGACGCCTTGTTGGTGGTTAGATGTGGTCACAGACTGACTCCCAACACAATCAATGACGGGCGAATATATAGATACAAAGACGCCTTGTTGGTGGTTAGATGTGGTCACAGACTGACTCCCAATACACGAATTGACGGGCGAGAATATAGATCTGACTCCCAATACAAGAATTGACGGGCGAGAATACACAGACTGACTCCAAATACAAGCATTGACGGGCGAGAATACACCGACTGACTCCCAATACAAGCATTGACGGGCGAGAATACACAGGCGGTCTCCCAGTACAAGCATTGACGGGCGAGAATACACAGACTGACTCCCAATACAAGCATTGACGGGCGAGGTTACACAGACTGACACCCAACATAAGCATTGACGGGCGAGAATACACAGACTGACTTCAAATACAAGCATTGACGGGCGAGAATACACAGACTGACTCCAAATACAAGCATTTGCGGGCGAGAATATACAGACTGACTCCCAATACAAGCATTGACGGGCGAGAACACACAGGCGGACTCCCAGTACAAGCATTGACGGGCGAGAATACACAGACTGACTCCCAATACAAGCATTGGCGGGCGAGAATACACAGATTGACTCCCAATACAAGCATTGGCGGGCGAGAATACACAGACTGACTCCCAATACAAGCATTGACGGGCGAGAATACACAAGCGGACTCCCAGTACAAGCATTGACGGGCGAGAATACACCGACTGACTCCCAATACAAGCATTGACGGGCGAGAATATAGATCTGACTCCCAATACAAGCATTGACGGGCGAGAATACACAGACTGAAGCAACCGCTGAAGTGACAGTAAAGTACAGGAAGGGTAAATACTAAATAGATATAAAGATAATACACGCAGCAACCGTCAAAGTGACAGTTAAGTACAGGAAGGGTAAAGATTAAATAGATATAAAGATACGACACGCAGCAACCACTAAAGTGAAAGTAAAGTACAGGAAGGGTAAAGACTAAATCAGATTTAAAAATACGACAAGCAGCAACAGTTGGAGTGACAGTTAAGTACGGAAAGGGGAAAGACTAAATTGATATAAAGATACTACACGAAGTAACCACTGAAGTGACAGTTTAGTACAAGAAGGTTAAAGACTAAATCAGATATAAAGATACGGCACGCAACGACCGCTAAAGTGACATTAAAGTACAGAAAGGGTAAAGACTAAATAGATATAAAGATACGGCACAGAGTAACCGCTTAAGTGACAGTAAAGAACAGAAAGGGTAAAGACTAAATCAGATATAAAGATACGGCACGGAGTAACCGCTTAAGTGACAGTAAAGTACAGGAAGGGTAAAGACTAAATATATATAAAGATACGGAACGAAGTAACCACTAAAGTGACCGTAAAGTACAGGAAGGGTAAAGACTAAATCAAATATAAAGATACGGCACGAAGTAACTTCTAAAGTGACATTCAAGTTCAGGAAGGTTAAATACTAAATAGATATTAAATTACGGCACACAGCCACCGCTGAAGTGACAGTAAAGTAAAGGAAGGGTAAAGACTAAACAGATATAAAGATGCGGCACGCAGCAACCGCTGAAGTGACAGTTAAGCACAGGAAGGGTAAAGTTCTACATCTCATAGTAAGTTCGTAGTTCGTGTAAGTTCTACATCTCATAGTAAGTTCGTAGTTCGTGTGAAGTTCTACATCTCATAGTAAGTTTGTAGTTCGTGTAAAGTTCTACATCTCATAGTTAGTTTGTAGTTCGTGTAAAGTTCTACATCTCATAGTAAGGTTGCAGTTCGTGTAAAGTTCTACATCTCATAGTTAGTTTGTAGTTCGTGTAAAGTTCTACATCTCATAGTAAGTTCGTAGTTCGTGTAAAGTTCTACATCATAGTAAGTTTGTGGTTGATGTAAATTTATAAATCTCATAGTAAGTTTGTGGTTCATATAAAGTTCTACATCTCATAGTAAGTTTGTAGTTCATGTAAAGTTCTACATCATAGTAAGTTTGTGGTTCATATAAAGTTCTACATCTCATAGTAAGTTTGAAGTTCATGTTAAGTGTTAGATCTCATAGTAAGTTTGTAGTTCATATAAAGTTCTACATCTCATAGTAAGTTTGTAGTTCATATAAAGTTCTACATCTCATAGATAGTTTGTGGTTGATGTAAAGTTCTACATCTCATAGTAAGTTTGTAGTTTGTGTAAAGTTCAACATCTCATAGTTAGTTTGTAGTTCATGTAAAGTTATAGATCTCATAGTAAGTTTGTAGTTCATGTAAAGTTCTACATCTCATAGTAAGTTTGTAGTTCATGTAAAGTTATACATATCATAGTATGTTTGTAGTTCATGTAAAGTTCTACATCTCATAGTATGTTTGTAGTTCATGTAAAGTTCTACAACATGTACAACACGTGTACGCAGCAGACAATATTTATTAATTAATAAAAGTCGCTTGTTTAAATTTGGAAATACATGAAAACGTTGTGTCTTGTATCGTTAGTTAATACATTTTAAACACATGTACACATTGCTGACCAGAACATTGTTAAGACTATCATCCTATCATTAGTATAAGCCAATACTTAGAAGGACAGACACTTATAAGTATCTGCTACTTAATAAGTTTCTGGTATAAGTACATCATAAGTAAAACAATCTAGTGTAATATTCACGGGTAAATGAACTGAAATAAACCTAAAACTCTAGATATATAAATACTCAACATACTTTGATTATGAAGGATTATTAGAATAATTGAAAAGTTGTTAAAAATATGTTTTCTTGTTTCAGTAAATACGTGTTCTTGGTCAAGATTGGTATACAGGACGGAAGGTCAAACGAAGCATGCGCCGTTCATAGATTAACGAAAAATCACAACGCATCAAGCAACACTGATTTACACTCCGCTCAACACTTGTCAGTGCATGAAGTGTTACAGCTAATTTAAACAAAAGAGGCCCATTTGGCATATATCAATGCTATAGAAATAGGTACAGAAGGAGTCAATGTTTAAAGATCATTACTATAGAAACAGGTACAAATGTCCATCTGGATTAAATAAGTCTATAGGTAATATTTTGGCATTTGAATACTTTTGACCCAAAGGTCGAGCCTTGAACGAACTAGGTTCACCATGCCCTAAAGTTACTACATACCAAAGCATTAAGCATTAGGCTTTCTAGTTTATAAGAAGATTTATTTTTGACATTTTTCCCATTTGGACGCCGTTGAGTACTAAACCCCATCATTTCAACAAATCTCAACTCCCTTCTCCCAAGGATGCCTTCTACCAATCTGGAGAAAATTGCTCCAGTAGCTTTGGACAAGAAGTCGAAAATGTGAAAAGTTAACATATTTGCTTTATATATAGAGATGAACTTTGACCCCAAATGTGTAACCCACTTTTGACCCAAGGGTCACGACTTGAACACACTAGGCTCCCCATGCCCTACAATTACTACATATCAAATCATTAAGTTTTAGGCATTCGCTTCGTGGTCCGGTAGGCGCGGGTTCAATTTTAGTCCGCCTTAAACCTAAGACGTTAAAATTAAGTTATCTTCTCACTTCCTACTTTGTGCTCAGCATTTCTGGGTAGGAGGAGGATTGGTTGGTTCGGGGTCAGAATAATGTGACCGAGTGAAATATTATGTCAATGTGTCTAAGGCGTGATATTTCAGTGAGACGGCACTATAAAATCGCCATCAGTACGCACTGTCACAAGCATACACCGTCTCGATATGACCTAAACATGAGTTGAAGGGACGTTAAACCCCAATGAAACAGACACACAATTAAGTTCTAGGCCTTCTAGTTTATAGAAAACTATTGATCTGTTGTCAAATTTCCCCCTTTAGGTCCCTTGTGTCGCCCACTGGGGTCTAGCCCCATCATTTGAAAAAATGTGAATCCCCTTTCCATAGGATTACTTCCTACTAAAGTTGGATGAACTTGGCCAAGTGGTTTTTGGAGAAGAAAACAATAATGTTAAAAGTTTACGACGACGCACGGACGACGGATGAGATTTGTATGCGAAACTTCCACTTTGGACCTTCGGTTCAGATGGACTAAAAATGCCACAACAAAAATATCTCGGTAAATTTCATGACAGTTAGAGGAAGTTGAGTTAAAAATAAACAAAATTATACAAGACACTGTTAATAATGTTAGCCGTGAACACAGACAAACGGGTGGAAGTTGGGGACCGTAAACAGAGAAAAAACACTAAAACGTCTGTTAAAATCGAAACCGTTTGACGGTGAAGAGTGAGAGTTGCCTAGTATGTAGACCGTTGTGATGTACATGTATGTAACTCCAGATATGGTATAGGGTCGAAGTTCAGATGTTTCTTATGTACAAACAAGTTTGTATGTTACATTTATAGCTGGACCATATATGTTTGCGACACAATATTATCCATTCCTGAAACTGGAACATCTGCAATTTATTTTTTAATGTAGTCAATGTGAGAAAACAGGTGGCATCTTTGGTATCAAAGAAAGAAGAAATATTATATAAGCAATGCTTTAAACACAGCAAAAGTCGAAAACAGCTACAGTACACTGGACGGAGAACAAAATGTTACCGTAAACTAACGATCTATGTCAAATAAACAATATAGTTATATTTCAGGGAAGAACTTTCATCTCCAGACTCTAACGACGAGTCTTGGTGTTAACCCATGTACAAATACGCCAAGTAAGATTAAAAATACCAATTGGCAAGAACGACTACAACTTGACCTCATTTCCAAAATAACAAACATATCTTGTTTCAAAATATATGTATTAAATTATAAAAGCGTATTATTATTCTTTAATATTGTTCACTTGGTTCTGTTTGTTATCTATGGGTTTTATGTGTCTTTTATAAACGTTGACTTCATTTATTGTAAGTGTACAAACTACTCTCACCTGTAAAATCTCGCGCTCACGCTATAGTTACGTTTAATAAAGAATACATGTACACACACTTTTTGTAACTCTGTATTCAAGTTGATGAAAACCTTTAAATTTTAATAGCATTTGAAAAAATATTTAAATGCTTTTTGTTTGCAAATAGACTCATATAGATTTTAACCACTGTGGAATTTTGTTTGAAAGATATTAAGCAAATAATGAAACTATGGCGTAAGGCGAAATAGCAAATAGAAATCATAATTACCTAGACGTTGCATGTAACTAACACCTCTAGCATTGGTTGTTTAATATGTTTAATTAGTGGATCAGATATGAATGGAAAAATTGTGAATATATGGACCTTGGAAAAAATCTAGTCTGTAAACCGAATACACAATATAGGCAATTTAAATATTGGTAATCGATGACTTTGTTGGTCAAAAGCTTAGCGCGGACTATCACGGACGTTAGTACAGGAACCTAACACGTCCGATTGTAACACACACCATGTGGAAGACTAGTACTGCTGCATGTTACACCACAGACTGACTTAAACCATGTAACATAGCAGTGATGCAGTCTAAATCAAAACACTGTGTGTGAAAGTGATTGTTAAAATAACCGGACGCACTAAGACATCGAAACTGTAAGTTAAAACACATTTTAATTTAAGAATTATTTTTTAATTCAAACTTGTATCTAACATTTGTATCTAGCATAATGGAATCCTTTAGAAAGTAGAGCAGTAGGAGATCGTGATAAAAAGATTAAGAATGTATAATCTATGGGATAGACAAAGCTTGAAGTAGAATTAAACGTGAGCTCTACAAACAAAATGCAATTCAACATACTTTGAAACATTACCGTATAGCCACTAAAATCAATAATGTAAAAATCTTTAAACAAACAAGATCGAAACAATTTCAGAATTTTTGACAACTCTGATGTGAACACATTCACACTAACTGTGAGCTTTTGTAAGTATATATTTAAATTAAAATACAGTTGTTGATAAATTCAATATCCATGTAGTGGTATGATGTGGCAAGGCATTACTTCATATTTAGATATAGATCGTGTATTCGCGACAGCGTTGTATCAGTTTGTTATCAACTAATTTATCGTACAAATCATGAAACAAAAGGAAAAGTAGTTGTACAAGTCACATGAATAGAAAACATTGATCCTTTATTTCACGAACGAGAGTTATATATCTGTCAGACGCTCGTTTAGAGTTTTATAAATGAAAAATTCACGTCGTTCGGCATATATTATAACCATAAAGTAGTCTTTAAAGGAAATATACATTGAACGTTACAGAGTAAGTGTATTTCTCTTGGGTCCGTTATTAGTTTTTAAGTATCAAGTGTTGATTGCAATACTTCATTTATGTATTTTTCTGATGCAAACGCATCCACTGTGGCATTGTCAGATTTGGTTCTGAGTTGAAATGTCCGTGGCAACTTTCTCACACCAAACAGTGTGCACTTCCACTACACCATGGCTGAGATACCCCATTGTAAAGCACATGCTTATATACATTATCAGTGTTTGTACGGTGTGATTTACTTTATTCAGCACATGGTGTCAGTCTTTATTTATATATATATTCTAGAGATATACGTTATGATTAGTCGTGGGCTAGATTTACACGTACATTGTAAAGGATAATATCCAGCAGAAAGTATATTTAGGAACAATTATAATTTAAAAAGGCAATTTAAGTGACTTAAACGCACATTAATGACTTTTCTAATTATCTGTCCTCATCTAAAGTTACACACCTGCACATTTTTAAAGTGAAATTCTTTATTAAGGACATTTAAACATGTTAAAGTAGCTATTATATCGTCTTCTTACATGTTCATGTAGAAGAAAATTACAAATTCAAAACCAATGTACACTGTTATGTATAAAACTCGTATAAATATAAGGCACACAATCAGTAGTGAGTGTACATATTTCAGTAAACAGCGAACGCCAACTCGGGATCATAGTCGCCAAATCGGGTCGCAACCGAGCAGGGACAGCGGCAGCATAATTCAACAATTTCACTCGGTACAGACGTTTCGTTTACACACAGAATACAAAAATGCAATCTAAAACATGCCTAAAAAAATATGATATTTATAAGAAAGAGTCAACACTCTGTGTGAGACACCCCCGTCCTGAATTCCAGATCTACATCATTAATAGACACTATAGTAAAAATGAATTTAGAATAGACAAGACCACGGTAAATGAAACTACAAAGCCAAAGAAGGCAAGGTGTAAAATCACGATGGTAATGATGGACAAAAATCACACCTAAACAATAACATGAAATTGTCTTGCCAACATGTT
>JAUMGZ010235534.1:0-21020 GCA_032359645.1 Pododesmus macrochisma | reverse complement strand
GATGCTGAAGTTAGCTTATTAAGATTGGGCTATTACATGCATGTAGCAATTTACCAAGCACTTACTGCAAAACAAGTACTTCATTTGTTATTATTTAACAAAAGTACAAAAATAACTTTTAAAGCTTCAAAAAGAATGCTAAAACCTGTGTTTTCCTATTGTATTCACTTTTTGAAGGAAGCCTTTAATTATCAAATATAAAATAAACAATTTAGCAAATTACCACCAAGACTTAATTTTTCTCAATTCATAGTTTGTACATTGATTAATTATATTAAGATGATTCATTTGTGATGAATTGGCTGATTTGATAAAAGATTTTTGGCATAAATAAAATGTGTCATTATAGCATGCACTCTATAACATCTATCTTGAGGAGTGTCAGCTATATGGCTTTTCTATTTCCTTGTATAATATCTACATGTACAACACCAAATGAATGCAATGATTGATAACAGTAAAATCATAAAAGCCCCAACCACCTAAATCAAATTCAATCCATAATATGACAGAAAAAATCCAGAAAACTAACTAATTATATACAAGAAAGTTCCAAATAAAGTAATATTTGTGTTTTCTAAAGCTACATAAATTCAGCACATTTTACCATCAACCTAACAACAAGCAAACAAACAAACAGTAATGCTATTAGGTAGAAATTGGAAGGTGCATAAATTCACACATATTGATACCCATCTTACAATACAACTTTTTTAAAGACTTTTTTTGCATGCTGAAACACTAAAGTGTAACAAAAACCCATAACTGTGCAATTTTTTCATACATTTCTCAGTATAAATATATATTAGACAAAAGTCTCAATGGGGGGATTTTACATTGAAGTGGTGTTTTAATTGCTTTCCGTGCATTACATATCACACAGGTTCCTTTTTATGATAATGTATCACCTCTATCTCACAACACTCAATCAAACACTCATTTGCTAAAGCATAGCACGATCTTGAGAGGAACCAAGCCAAATCAAGCAAGTTAAGTTCTTGCTACAAATGTTTTTTTTAAATTTTATGTGGAATATGAGTAAACAAATATCTTAACAAAATACTTAAAAGGTGACATGCTTCATGGACACACATTCATTGTGTGTTATACATACTGTAAAGTTAAACATTCAATGTTACAACATCAATACAGAGGACAACAACAAGTACTGGTATATATTTATCAACAACATTCGACAACATCTTCACAATACCATCTTCACTTACCACAGATACAATCAGATTGAAACTGAATCATTACAATTTTTGGATCAATGAATGAGCTGAGTGGAAGTGTTTACAGATAACACCACTAAACAAACAGTGAATCTAAGTGTACAGTAAAATACATCAACATCATACAATAGAAAGGGATATACAGGATATATTTATGCTAATTTCTAAACTCTTAACATCCTAAAGATATCTGTCAACTCTCAGAATTTTTTCAGCCACCAAACACTCTCTCTCTCTGTCTCTCTCTCTCTCTCTCTTGTTCTCTCTCGTTCTCTCTCTGTCTACAGGTATGTTTTCATCTCATTGTCTACAGGTAGGTTTTTCATCTCTAGATCTTGTAGATGAAGTGGCTTGTTTCAGTTTGCAAGTTTATTTCCAGAGAATCACCCTAATTTACTGTCACAAAACTCTGCTTGGATATATGATACAGTTGAACCACCACTTCTTCTGTATTATATAGTATGTGGCCTCAAGATATATGTTTACACCTACCTCTAGAGTCTTTCCCACTATGAAAACTTAATCACATTAGTTCTCCAATAGAGGCTTTGCACAGTCACCCAAAACTGGTGATTTAAAGGGCTACTGGCCATAATTTACCTGTATGGAGGGCAACTGACGAGTGTTGACTATATAATCTTACTAAATTTGGTCATATTCACACAGTCGGTACGGATTCAAATATAAATAAAATACTTTTTCCTTAACATCATCGTAAAGCATGATTTTATTGCTTTCCAAATATATTAATTTCATGACATTCTGTGAATGGATAACAGAATTATCATACATTTGCTACACCCTGTTTTTCTCATATACAATATGATAACAGCATCTAAGCTTGCCCTCCAACATGGTGGACTGGTGATGTCACGTGCAATACCTCTATTTACAAGCCCTGTAATGTAACTCAGATCCCCAATCATTTTTTTGTTTTTCATTTTGTAACCTAGGTCGAATTTACTTCCCAATTTATAAGCCTATATAACACTGACCCCTGCCTGTCTCTTAATTGCGAGACCAAGAAGCATGTTTACCTTTATTCCTACTTCACGACTTATTTCTCCAAAAGAAATAGCTGGATTCTCCTGCTGAATAACATTGCGCATTTCTTTGGAAAACAAAATGTAAGCACTGGGGTGGCGACGGCTTCTCTCCTACAAATCATATAAAAGCATGCAACAATAAAAATGTTTGGTCATGCAATGCACATGCATTTCCTACTACAGTTCAGGATACTCACTCTATTGAACACTTGTCACAGTTCTCTCTACATTTTTCATTTTAGATCTGTTTCAGTTTAATTATTTTGAATTCTTCTTTATTAACCATTATGGTTCTAAAAAACTTAAAACTTTTTTTTGCAAATTAATGCATCTGAAAGTTATACACTGAGAATGCTGTGTATAATACAGATAAATTGACTACTCTGTAAGCACTGTTTGACAAGTGTTCCCTGGAGCGTTTAAGACAACACTGTGACCACAACATCAAAAGGCTGAAGCTTGTGCAGCATGGCTATTACCTTTAAACCAACTATTCGGCTTATCTCACCAAAAGAACATTCAGGATTTTCATTTTGTATGGTTTTGCGGATCTCACCCGAGTATACAATATATCCACTTATTTGTCTCTTCATACTAGTGCCCTTAGCCTAGAATGTCAAAGGGCAACATGTCAAATGCTATTGGTAAATAATTAAAATGCCAGTGTTATCCACTTTCAATCAAGAAAACATTGAAAGAAAAAAAATTGTGATTGATGAAGTAAAGTTCAGTCTGCTCATTGTTCACAGCACACATCGCATAAATGTTTAACTTCCTCGTGTAATCATAAAAGATTCATTACAAACTTCATGAAGGTAAATGTTGCAATAAATTCAACAATCACCTTTTCAAATAAACATAATTTCATGTTTCAATGTTTGTTAGAATCTGGTTTCTTAATACGTGTTTTTACTTATAAACAGAAGACAGAATATCTGTGTTGTTCTAACTTGTATTCAAGTATCCTGTTATCATGATCAACACCAATGTTGTAAAGCTGTCAGAAAACCAAACAATTGCTATATAATATATTGTCACACATGAACCTTCAACAATCATGTTATAACTTACCTTCCTGAAAAATTGAGCAGTATTAATAGTAGCTAATAACAAATAAACACAACAACAGTTACTGAAGATATCTATATACATGTACCTATGTTTTCATAAGGAAATGTTTTTGTTTCAGTTCACTTTAAAAATATATAATTATAGACAAAAACTTGAGCGATCTCATTCATTTTCCAAAATTGTATTATATTTTACAAAACATCTGATTGTTCTTATACAAATATGTTACATTCTAAGGAAAATTTATATTATAACAAAGGTTCACCCTCTGAACAATTAAGTAGTATATTATAATGCATTTTTATAAGGTATAATTAAATGTAATTTGATATTATTTATTACAAATAACTGTTATATTAGTAACGTTAGTAACCAGTATTAGTACAATTGTAATCAAAAAGCCCATCTACTGGTAATGTCATAGTTGCATTTTGCTATTTGTTTTTGCATGTGTAGAAAGTTTTAGATTGAAAGTGAATTCTATTGTTCATTTTTGTCAAATTAAGAGATTTGTAATAAATAAAGCCAAAGTAATCAATGTAAGTAATTAACTTTGTAGAAAACTATTTACAGTAAGTCTTGTTTAATATTTGTATCACTCTGATTTGATTTGGCAAATACTGTATCTCAAATAAACAATTAGAAAATAAAAATTGTATGAAACTATACTGGAATTTTAATTCTAGCAGTTAACAAAGTCGAACAACTAAATTTCATCTCCATATTTAATGAAGTTCAAAAAGAACTTTAAAGTTGAAAATAAAAGAATGAAAATCAAAATTCAAAATGGTAAGAGGACAGGACAACAAATAGAAGAATACTGATAAACTATAACCCAAAACTTGTAAAAAGTCTGTACTACATTAAATATTTACGTAAGAGCCCCTTAAACAAATAATTTCTTTCAAAACAGACTTAAGATTAAGTGAATTCCCACAAATCTGAATCTTAAAAGCGTTTTATATATATTTTACATTAGTCCAACTGTACAGACACAGACAGTGCAAACTGAAAATAAAACGTTATAAGCAAGGTCGAACCTTAGCCAGCATCCAGTGACAATGAACATTAAGTGTGGCTTTGTGTCAGTTGAATTTCTGTTAACAGTAAACTATAAATCAGGCTTTTGATCACGCTAAGTATTAATATTAATATTAAGTTGTATTACAATGTCAACCCTTGGAAGGCCATAATATGTACCTTTTTGCTAGAAGCAGGTTTTTCCTTGAAACTAGTACTTTCCACCTCCTCAGTCTAAAATTGTAGAAAAATAGGTACACCAAAGGCATATAGTATGGCAGTAAAGGTTGTTTCTAGTCTAGTTTTGATCAAGGAAACCATCAACTTGAACCATCAATATACAGAAATACTAAGACAATGTCCTCAAAATTCAACACGTTATTCAACCTTCACTAGTATCCCAGCATTCAATGCTTTAAACTTTATTTGTTTTTTACTTGTTATGATTAAAACAAAAACAGCGTTTAGATAGCCAGTTCAATGAAATAGCTTTTAAAGGCAGTCTTTAAGTTTTTAATTCTATAATAAAACGTAACTATTCATCTTTACTGAATACACCAATCCAATTAATGCTATTGATTTCTATCATATCTATTCAAGAAATTATAAGCCTGAAGGTACAGTAAAAAGTTTCTCAAGGAAGCTATACTAATAATTCATTTTCATTTCTATGAAAACAAGTACTTTTCTGTCCTTTTTTCAAGGTCAGAAAAATTTACAAGTAAACACAATTAATTTTCATGAATTGGCTTATATTTTTCCAAAATTCTTAATGAAAACAATTTCAGAAATCATATTAATGCCTTGCAAGCTGCTTCAGATTGACTTTACATTCCAAACTATTCACCAGTCCATACATTGTTAAGAGGCTGTAATGTGGTAAGGCCATATAAAATAACTGTTTGGTTCTTAACACTTAAATGCCCTAGAGAGTTCAGACTTGGGCTGCTTTCAAATTGCGTTCAATTAGATAACTCTTAAAACCAACAATATTGGTTAACAGAAGATCTTACAAGCACAACAGATTGTCTTTTACGAAATTCAACCTAAAAACTTGTCCTTTGCACTATAAACAAAGGGCTGCTGTAGAAATGTCTTCTTTCATGAAGCTAAATGGGTAATAAGGAATTGATAGCAGGAAGATGGCTGATGGGTTCATTTCCTCAATGCCAATATATGTTAAGTGTTCAAACAAGCTGCTTCAATATATTAAGTGGTTGAACAAACTACAAGGAGAAAAACTAGACTTTTTAAGAAACCATCAAAAATTCCTAAAAAAAACTATTGTATCACTTTTAAGAAAACTAATCCACTGAGAACCAAACACTTTTTCATATGGCCTTATACAATAAAAAGAAAAAATACCAAAATATAAACCCACAGCTGAGTAATTTCTGCAAAGAAATATTTACTTGTTATGAAATATAACATAAGTTACCACATTTATATAGTGATGTGCAGTACCCTTACAACACCTAGTGCCTACCTTTTTAGGTGGGTGTTTCTCTGGTACAGGGGTAGAATCAATAGCTATAGGAGTCATGTTTGGTACATTAAAGCCATCCTCTGTATTCTCAGTGTCGGCATCCTGTGAGTCATCTCCTTCACCATATAGACCATCATCAACCACCTTCAGCAACAAGGGTGAAGGTTCCTGAAACATGTCAGTAAACATATGTTGAGCCAAGCAACAAGCAAAGCTAATTTTCAGTAAACTATGTCACACAGCCTTCTAGGAGTTGTATCTAACCAGCTTAGGTAGCCTATGTATGCAGGAGTGTACCGTGCAAGACATGTTGTGTTCCAAGCAGCTTAGGTAACATTTGTAAGCATGAACGCGCTGTGCAGGGCATGCAGACAAAGCATGGGGTATTAATATATAAAGTTTAATATACTGGTCAGAAATATATTGTATGAGGTTTCAACATCATGTTTTAACAGGTTAGTATACAAACAAAAATATCTACCATAGATGGAGAAAATAAGAAAATTATAGTTTATACAGTCATGTACATTGTAAGATAAAATATGCATTAGTAAGAGCAAGAGTGACAATTGTTAGACTGGAATTACGTGTATATACTAAAATTTAATAGATAGGTCTAGTCATGAAGCTAATTGTACACACAAAGCTGCATATATAACTGTCTGATGAAAAAGCAATGAAACTGCAAGATACTTCTAAATCTCAACCTGAAATCAAGTTTTTTGAGTTAATAGTCATCTTCAAGCTGTTTGTTATTCTATATGATATGATTGTGAAATGTTTATGATGAGTATCTCTTACTAAGGCATTAACTATAAAATACTTTGATTTACCAAAAATGTATACCAGTACTTCTCTAGCATTGCATAATATGTACTTCAATGAAAGTAAATTAGTGAGGAAAGCTTTCAGAAACCCCAACTTTGTGTGAGAAAGAAAACCAATGATTTTTTTCCAAACAAAGCAAAAGTTTATATCTAAACCAGAAGGATTTTTGAAATCAATACATCAAATTTTATTATTGAAAATGGTACATCAGTAAATTCTGAGCAACCTCTATCTACAGACAGTAAGGTCACAAACTTAACATCCTCATGGTGGGGACAAAAACAACACATTTTTTACCCACAAACATATAAATTATTTTTTAACATATTTGAGTAAAGTAGCAAATTCATATGACATTAAATATTGAATAAAATTCTTATTTGAAATATGAAAGGGCATAAATTACACAATGTCAAATTACAAAATTTTAATAATAATAGTTGTAAAAAGTGCTATTATAAATCTAAAAGTTCATTAAATCTCTTTTGATTGGTTGTTATATCTGTTATGATGTTAATTGTTAGTAAGCCCTGAAATGAAAATGCATTTAAGACAAAAAGCGTTTGTGTATTTCAGACAAATTCTACAAACATGAATTGTTAATGATGGCAATCACTATAGTATATTAGTTTTCAAGTTGATTTAATTCATATTAGGCTGTTATATACCATAACTTGCATAAGAAAACATCAAAACACTATGTCAGGCTCTGTTGAGCTGTGAAGGAAGTTTTTACTTTGACTTTATATTACTGTTCAGAGTAACACTGTTTTACACATGATTGATTTCCTTCATTGCAAAATTCATTCTCAAATCTTCAAACAGATTCAATATTAGACTAAATTGCATTCAAGCCAATAGGAAAATTTTAAAAAGATTTTATTTTGGGTGTAAAACCATTACTACCGTACATGCTTACTGCATCACTTACAAAAAAAAAACCTAAGTATGGTTATGTCAAATTACTAATCAAAAGGGATACATTTTCAATACATATTTTAGTTTAAGAGTATTCTTCATATCAATGACATCATAACTACCAACTTTACACACTTTTATACAATATCAAGAAACAGATTTACACACAAACATTCATCGTTATAGACAATTCTTTTATATGGAAAAATTCAAATGCCGCATTACAAAACTTTTGTCTGATATAAAATCAAAGAGGCTAAGTCATTTTTAAATACGACAGGGGCCATACTAAAACTAGAAATTGACCGTAAAACATGAATATGCTGTCACAAAACGAAAACCTTTAATGCCAAATTTTAAAGAAGTGAAGTTAAAATGTAATCTGTATCACACTCAATGACTTTTATATATTAAAGTATAAAAGCTCTAAAATGTGTCCATGTATTGAATTTCTTGTTTGTCAATGAGAAATGGAATGAAATGCAAGGTGCAACCAAAGTCAATACAGGTTAAACTAGTTTTCATATTCAACCTAATGTCCTACTCCTCAAACCGTTGCCACACTGCATACTACATGCCTTTGTTTGAAAAAACCTTTCACCTTCAAATTGAAGCAAATAAACTTTATCTTCAGAATAATATATCAAAGCTACTGGAGATTGGACACCATAAAGTTTAAGAATTTCTGATGTGTTTTGAATACTTATAATATTTGCAAGTCCTCAATCTGTACTGCATTGGAAAAATGCTTAGTATCTATTATAGTAAACTAACTTAATAAAATAGAAACTGCTGACTTCATACAGTGTAAACTGTAAACTATTACGTACAATTAAAGGTTTATATCACCAAATATTTATTTTCTAGTGTTAAATATATCAAGTATTACAATATATTCGTATATTCCATTTCATATTCCGTGTTTTTTTCCAAAACAAATTTTAAAGTTCATGCAAAATAGCAAAGTTTTATATATGGTAAGCACCCACTCCCTATTGCAATACAAAGTAATAGTCTACTTTTCATTTTAGCAACTGTTTACATCATAAATACTTCAACTCCCTTCATATTAAAATTAATATTTCACTCCCATCTTAACTAAAATATTTTACCACCCATCTGATCGACTTAATACTTTACATCCCTTCTTATTGACTTTATAGTTTACCTCCCTTCTTATTGACTTTATAGGTTAGCTCCCTTCTTATTGACTTTATAGTTTACCTCCCTTCTTATTGACTTTATAGTTTACCTCCCTTCTTATTGACTTTATAGTTTACCTCCCTTCTTATTGACTGTATAGTTTACCTCCCTTCTTATTAGACTGGTTCTCTCCCTTTGTTATGCTGCTCTCTCTCCTCCAGGGTGGCATTCCCTTCTCATTGACTTGATAGTTTACCTCCCTTCTTATCAACATAATAATTTACCTCCTGTCATTATCAACTTAATAATTTACCTCCCTTTGTTATGATTTTATAATTTACCTCCTGTCTTATCAACTTAATAATTTACCTCCATTTGTTATGACTTTATAGTTTACCTCCTGTCTTATCAACTTAATAATTTACCTCCCTTTGTTATGACTTTATAATTTACCTCCTGTCTTATCAACTTAATAATTTACCTCCCTTTGTTATGACTTTATAATTTACCTCCTGTCTCATCAACTTAACTACAAATATAATGACATGCCTGATCGTGCTATAAAGCTGTTCATACTAAATATATGTCTCAATTTTATGTGAACACATGCTCTACATGTCAAAAACAATTCTTGATAGATTACATAATCATTAACACATAATGGCTTTATTACTACAATACAGAATATCATTATAGCTACATCAATTTTATTCATCCATTGATTATTTGTTATATATTATTAAGCTTTATCATTTCTTTGAAAGCTCTTCTTTTAGATAAGAAAAACCTTTGAAAAAACAACTAGTCACTTAATTTTACAATGGAAAACCTCAACAAGACAAAACCATGAAATACAACAGAACTTATATGAACGAGAAACTCTGGACAACTTTTAAATAATTCAAGAACGCCACAATTAAAATAAACACCTGTTTCTTGTTTACATTGCCGGCAAAGGGCAGCTTGCCTGGGCATCTCTCTAGTGTTTCCTACAAGTAACAATCAATTAATAGCAGTGCTTCTAATCAATAACGTTTCGAAATATATAGCTGCGAAATAAACATACTAATATATTTCTTCAACACTGCACAACAAAGATGTTGTCTTATGATAAAGAATTACCTGGTAAATGGGGTAGCAGAGACCAAGGGTCAAATGGTCCAATGGCTCTTGTTACAACATGTTTCATATATTAATACAACACTGCTATAAAAATATACATCTGTACATAGCTTTTGTATATTATAAAGATATACAATTGTGTAACTGAAAGAGAAGCTGAAGCAAACTGTTGCCTTAAAGTTAGCATTGCTTATCAATAATGCATGGAAATAGTCTGAAACACATGGCACTTAACCAGATAAAAATGAACCATGTGTCAATTTCAGTTATTGATTGACATCAGACATTGATGAAATCCTCTGTACATCATTAACATCACCAATAGTTTCACAAGTCATAGGCAATATGGTTTTAATAGTCAACAGTAAAATCTAAACTTTACAAAAAGCATAAAAAAAGAAACAAATAATTCATACATTAGAAAATAATTGCTTGGTTCTCATATATTCTCTATTTTGAAATGGGCAAGGTGGGGCAACACTTTGATTTGTTTGTATTCCTTAAAATTTAAACAAGGCAAATAATCTTCTTCCAAAAAGTGGGACAAAAAGAAAATAAATGATGGTGATTATTTGCGATGTTTGTTTACTTTTAATTGAAACAATTATCATTCTTTGTTTTGACAGAGACATAACTCACAGGTTCCTAAAGTGCAATAAAAAAGACCTTGTAACAAGTTTTTTGATGGATAAAAGAGATGTCTGAAAACCAAATAATTTTTCTCTACATGACCATACATTTTTAAAAACCTAGTAATATAATACTACCCTTCCACAACAAGTTTTAGCTGAACATTCACTCTGTTTTACAAAACATCTTAAAGAAATTGTCTTAACTTATAATATATATAAATTATAATGAGTTTACCAATGTAAGATTGACATGAAACAGAATTGTCAATATAATACATATTATATTTAACACTTGATTTCAAAATGCTTTCTTCATTTGATCAATATAATGAAAGTAATAAAAATATAGAAAATCTACAAAGACTGCAATTATGAGGACAAATGAAATCAATGTCTAATTTTTTGTAGGATTTTTCTTTAACATCTTGTTGAAAAAATGAAAATGACTGTCAGACCCAATCTCCATAACCTTTAGAACTAAAATATAGCCTGTCGCACATACACACTACTGCATGGTAAAACAGTGACATATGTACATCATACACAGCTCCAAATGAAAACAAAAATCACCATAACATGTGTCCACAATGATTATATGAAACCAAGTGGAACAAGATGGCATATATATACAAATTCTTAATAGGTCTTTTTAATACTGTTTATCTCTAGTCTCTAGATATTAATGTGTGTCAACACTGACTATATATGGAACCAAGTGATACACAATGAAATGATCTAAATAAATTCTTGATAATTCTTTTTAGTTTTGTTCTTTTATCTCGTATATATCAACATAAGTCAACATTGGTTATATGAAACCTAGCTAGGGACACAATGTGGAATGAACTGTTCTTGAATGCCAGTTGCATTATTGCACTGTGTCACTGCTGTAATAATATTTCCTGCTTCTTTTCTTATTCCCTATTTAAATAAGATTGTCTTGACAGATGCAGAATTCTTTGCAAGTGGATTTAGAAATGTTTTAAAAATATAATTCAAAATTTTATCTGACCTTGTTGAATTTTCTTTATTTCCAACATATAATTTATAACAAAAAATTCTTAATACATATTATTCAGACAGTGGCAAATATAAAAATTCTCACCTTCTGTAATGAGATAGACTTCCTGAAGAAATATATTTCATCATCTGTCACTCTTGGAGACAACCCATATTTCTGAAAGAACAATCATTATCAATAATAAAGAATTCTTATCAAATAGAAGAATAATAAATTTCTTAGTAAGCACAATAATGGGTCTTGACAATCACATGTAAATGATTTTCAAAAGTCATTACGTCTGTATCTTGTTGACAATTATGAAGTGTAAACATATCACCAATTGAAGAGTAGTCATATTTGCACTCACCGGTGTATTTGAAACAGAATTATTGTTAATACTCCAAGACACTTTTATTGTTAATGTGAGAATAATGTTATGATGAAGTAGAAGTATGGATCAAAGAAAGAATACCAGTAATCATCCATTCATACAACATTCAAAATCTATATATCCAAATGATCTATGTACCGTAGGTTTGAGTGTTCATTTGTTGTTTTTGATTTCTTGACAGTTTAAACGAAGAGAACTATTCTTGGTTTTCAAATATATTGTCTACATCTATTTCGGAAGATATTAAAGTTTAATATACCCTATGACTTAGATGCACTATTATGGTATAAATCATTTGTAAAAATGACTACATGATATGTGTCAGATATGTGACTATGTGATATGTGTATCATAACTAAAACGATTCTGAAATATTCTGAAGAGTGAGTTTTGTCTATTACAGTTGGCCACTTTTGGTCATGACATACTTTCATATATAAGACAGGTAATAAGTTGGCTAATTTCAAGGTGTAAAATTCCTCCACAATAAATACACACCTTCAATCCTTTACCAAGTTTCTTAACACTTTTTTCCAACTCAAAGTATTTAGATTCACACATATAAACATCATCTTCTGATACTTCTGTATATCGACCTGTTAAAACATAGATGTTTTATTATAGAATGGTGGGAGCTTCAAAATCATGTTTTGAGTTTATGAACATTATGTCATTAGAAACATGAATCCTATTAATCAAAACTAGTTAATTCATTTTAACACAGCACAAAATATGGTTTTAAGATCACTTCACATGATCTGTATCAATAGCATTCTAATTGTCATTACTACTTGAGATTTAAGTAACCAGAACTGATAATAAAAGTCCATTTCTGACAGAAAACTGTTTTGAACACAAAAGAGGCTTCATTTTAGATCTATATTATTTCAGAGGAATATAGTGATACAATAGTATACATCAACAATATTGTGTTCAAGCCACTATTACAGAGGAATGTAGGAATACAATTTACTGTGTTTATTCTGCCATTACAGATGAATGCAATGATTTTATTTTTATAAATTATTGAACAATATTGTATGACTACAACTTAATTGAGTAAAAAACAGTTTCTGAAAAACAAATTTCATATCACTATAGTGTCTTTAACATATTAAGTTAACAAAACATCAGGTTCACAGACATGATACATCAGCTGCACAGACATGATACCTCAGCTGTACACATCTCTATAGCTCTTCTACACACTTACAGCTAAGATAGTCCTTCATGTGCAGTACACAGCACTTGCCACTGACGTTGTGAACACTGACTGTATCCTCTACACTACATAGGAAGACTTCATGCTTATAAAACATCCTTGTGGGAGAGTGTTCTATGTCTGATGGGTAAATAAACCAGGGACCATTCAAAAATGTTTCCCCACTGCAAAAATATAATGATCATTATAACAAATTGCATACAAGACAAGAAGGAACAGAGAAAACTTAATTTTGTACAATACAGTAATTGAGTGTGACTGAAAGATACAATCCAAGCACCTGCAGTGTTCATGAGTGATAAAATATCATCATTTTTAACATTGCATTGTTAATATTTCATCTACAGTTTGTCTTAATTATTCATTAGGAATGGGAAAAAAAGATTTTCAAAATGGATGGTGGGCTAGAAACAGATATTTCAATATCTATATATCCATTATTCAAAATATTATTTTGACTATATCAATCTGTATCTTTATCAATTTTGCAATGTTGTTATTCAACTCTGAATTTTCAATGACTTTTTTTTTCATTTTCTGTGATATCTTGCATTATATTACACAATTCTTTCAGTTTATATAAAATATTTTTTAACAACAATAAGCAGTGTTCATTTATAACTAAATTGTTTTTTAACAACTGATAAATTTATCACAATTTAACTACAACAACCTAAGAAGAAATTCTCTTGAACTGTAGCACTATATTTCAAATATTACAAGGCACTGACAATGTACATACTTTTTATCCACCCAGATCTTGTCTATTCTACATATAAGTTGTTTCTCTCTGGTAGACTTTATGTACACACCATCACCTGTAAAATTATACACATATTAAGCATGATAAAGTTCCAAATAATGGAAACAACAACACTTGTACAGCTATGCTTGTTTTATCATATCGACATGTTTCGACCACTAGGCCGTCGTCATCAGGACAGAGTAACAAGAAAATAAATAACTGAAGTAGTGGTTTGCAGTTCAATGTTTATATTGTCACTATGACGTGACGAAATTCACTTGTTTATCCTGTATACACTATAAATTGACAAGGTGGTTCCCCAACATCCGACCGGAAATTCGTTGAGGCAAAACGTTTCTTCTGATTCAAGTTCATTGTTTGATGTTGTGTGCTTGTCATATTAATCATGTACAAACACAAGTACTGTTACCTGTAATCAATATATCAAAGACAGATATGTCTAGAATTATACACTTTTATACCAATAATAGCTGATTTATGAAGTAGTTTTGCAATTGTTAGTGGCATAAAACATAATATGTCATTGTACCTGTAAATCATACTGTATATTACACACTGATAAGGTGAGACATTGCATGAATTCATAACTTTTAGACAAAAATATATCTAACACATACTTTTGAATATATGCATGCAAAGTTTCATTCAAATTTGTCCAGTACATTAAGTGATCCAGAAAAATCTTTTTAAGTGTTCAAAGTCATATCTTTTGGAAACAAAGAAAGGGTCACAACTCTTTAATAGCTGTGGAAACAACATAGCATTCATACATGCACTGATTATTTGATGGGAAAGATGTGTGTAAAGTCAGTCATGTACTGAACAAGTAGTAGACTGGTCAAGAATTATTAGGCTAATTAAATCAAGAGCCATAACTCTCCCAAGACAGTGGAAACAAAATATCAGTTATATATGCATATGTTTATGTAATGGATTTGATGCATGTGCTTCATAAACTCGGTCCAATACTTTAGGAAAAGTAGTAGGGACAAAATCGTGTTTAAAGGAAGGTGGACAGACTGATAGACATACAGGCAGAGATCCTGATTCCAGTATAAACCCACATTTAGTATAAGAATTGTTATTTGTGTTCAAAACTATCTTTTCATAAAAACAGCTTAGGACTGTTCTAGAGTTAACCAAATGGGAGGCATTTTTTCAGAGGCCCAACCACTCACCAAATTTTAAAACTGATTCAATATATGGAATAGTAAGCAGATCTAGATTAACCCCACAACCCATAATATATTCATTACAGGTGCCTCCCACCACGCCCATACGGTTAATTTTGGAACAGCCCTTATGTGATTTTAACAGCAATTATACTCTGCTTTATATAACTAAGTGAGGCATTGCTACAGGAAAAGCTGTACACAACATACCTAGTTTGAGTGCTCCCACAGGTGTGTTAAGTTGGTCGTAATAAACACAGCCTTCCTCGCCATTCTGTGTCTCTATCTGAACATCCTGTTTATGAAAAAAAAAATTACATACATAAATTGTCATTTAACAAATTCTTTATACATCAAACATCAATTAAATTGATCTATGTAAGTATATAAACAGATTAATATACAAGATGCTCACACCACTGGAACATAAGATACTTACAATTCTCTTCTTATCGAGCAGACTGGTGTCCCCATCATCCATAATCTCATCCTTTTCCTTGTCAGCGAACACTGAAGCCACTCTAGTAGGGACTAATGGTATGTCTCTTGATATTAATTCAACATTTTTCGGAACCTGCCATATCTGCTAAATTAATTCAAATTATACAAAAATGATCTTTATCTATTCATATAACACCGTATTTATAAAATACAGTACCATATGATATTTTTTGTCAATTCCAATAAGAAACGCCTTTTATACACATAACTACTAATCATGAAATTAAATAAAATTACAGACAGAAATGAAGAAAACAATAACAGATAAAATGTCAATCCAGATGAAATCCACAGGTGATAGGGATTAGCACGAACAGTCACCATATTACCTATCAACTTTACCAATGAAAATATAGTAAAAGGAATTGATAGTTGATTTTAATAATTACAAACCTTAATTTTCTTGAAGTATTTATGTTTAGCATTGTATCTGTTTTCACAAACATACACATCAGAATCGGCAAAACTCTGCAAAAACAGAAACATCATAACAAATGAAGTCTGGTCAATCAAAGTGTAACCAAAGTATATAAAAGTTTTGAAAATATCAAGAGAACTAGTGACATACACATATACACATCATTGTCTTATATATTTGTACTTATAGCATTCACACATGCACACACATAGTTTACATTATGTAGTTCTTATGTCATCTGAATTAATTGGATTGAATTGACTATTAGCTTTAGTATAGTTTTATTGTAATCTAACTATGATCTTGTGTGAAAGTAAAATATCTGATAAATCTATATCACCTCAATATTAACAAGTAGCTCTGGTATCTGGTATGAATACTTAAGTGCAGTAAACAAGTGTATGAATCTAATACCTTTCATTTCCATAATTTACAGTTAACAAATAAGAAAACTAACTTAAAGGCAAACTTTGACCAAATATACCATACCTCTGGCTTATATTTAAAGTAGTCTTTCACATGAACAACATAACATTTGCCTATAACTTGAGTCAATGGTATACTGGTGTAGGAATCACTCTTAAGGACTTCCTGCAATAAAACAAAGTGAATGAATTAAGGACCACAAACCAAGAGCGTCAACTCCTAACAAATCAGCAATACTACATTATTGTAAACAAAGGGAATAGGAAGTGTGATAATGTATCCCAAATTATACAATATTTAGTAATATATGGTTCCAAGGATGGAAACCAACAACACTCGAGATGCAGCTCATGTTACAGTTTATTATGTCAACATGTTTCACCCACTAGGTGGGGGTCATCAGGACAAAATTTACAATCAAAAAGCTACCTGAAGTACTATAATGTGGTACATTATTTCTATTAATAGAATGTTATTGTTCTTCTGGGTAAGTTATGAAGTCATAGATGTGATTCCCGGAGTCTTTATATGTTATTAATAGACACTACAATTTCTGCTGTGTTCAATATCTGTTGCATTTCCTTTGAAACATAGCTTGGCACATACATGGTAAAAAGCTATTTGTGACAAAGTAGAATGTCAATAGGAAGTGGTAAAGGCACTCCAAGAAGAAAAAGTCCTTGCTAAATGGTGTACCAAAATTCATAATACGCCGTCTCGTGTGAGACTTGTGGTCACATGTAGAGGGTAAACAGTTAAACGTTGAAGTCAAATAAATGCTATAAATTTGCATACGGTAAATCAATCTTTTAAAGTAATTAATGATATACAGGTGTGAGAAAACTGGACAACTCAAGCATACAAGTAGATGCTATAATTGACTTCACGCCTCTCTAATTAACTTATATGAGCTAGAAATCTGATAACGAAATCACTGTATCTACCAATTATTATTTACTTTGTTCCTTTGTAAATGTGTAGAAGTGGCTGTCACTCAATTTACAATAGTAGAACTTTCAACGTATACTATGACCCCTAAGTTTATATACACCATTTGCACAACCTCTATTGGGGTTGTTGCAGTGGTCATGTGGTTAAACGTGCGGGTCATTGCTGTGCTAGGCGACATATACAGAGAGTATGTATCACCAAATATGAAGTAAAACTGACTTGAATCATAAGGTGATGCATTACAACAATCATGATAATCTACATAAATTCAAGGCTAAGGTTTCACTGAATTTTGTGATAAATTATGAATTCTACTTTCACTTCTTTAAACATGAAATCATAATATAAAATTTTAATTTACTTTTTCTAAAAACTTCCGTGTGGCAACATGAAACGTCTCGTTTGGTCTGTAAAACCAATTGCCATGTATCGTCTGTGTTTCTGTAGAATCTATAAATAACTTCTCTATACACATTATATGGGGCTCCAAACCTTTCTCCCTGAAAGTAAAGTTAACAATTGATACAGTGATAATTCAACAAAATATTTATTTTGCTGGAAACATTACTTAATTCACTTTTATTTTGTATTTCTAAATGTGCTAAATAACTTTATATAATCCAGAAACTAGTGCCAATTGTCATACATAAAACCATGCTGAAACCATATACCCTAAAATAATTATTTTGACTAGCATATATAAAGGTTTTTCCTGAAGATTCTAAATTAATGCTTTATGCAAAGCGTAATTTAATTTACAATTAAACAAATCAATGAAAAAGTTAAACATAATAGTCAAAACCAAAACAACAACGTTTACAAAGCTTAAACTCAGCCAACTTTAGTCTTTACAAAGCTTAAACTCAGCCAACTGTAGTCTTTACAAAGCTTAAACTTTAGTCTTTACCACATTTTGTAGGAATCAACTAACAAGCGGCATAAATCCTGTTACCTTACAGCTGTAAACTTTAAATACAACTATTATTACTTATATTATATATTTTGTCTCACCTTGGTTCTATATAAACAAAGTCTCCTACGAAGAATGTCTCTTCTTTGTATCTAAAGCTTTCTAATCCTCCCTCTGATGGCTGAAAACAATTAAAGTCCTTCATAACTACATCATGGTGAAATAAAATCTGATTGCAAACAAACATATAACTGCTACATTAATCTGCTATTAGGCTGTGTTTTATGTACTTCAAAAGAATTTTGTAAGATTCTATCTGACAGTGTAATATTCATTAGAATTACTGTCATTTTCTCTCCTTCTTTCTACATTGCACATAAATAAACAGTAGCTTCAATACGTATACTACCTCAACATATCACTATATAATTATACATATTGAAGTATTAGACGGTAGGACACTACAATCAGTAAACATCACCAAGAGACAATTAAATTGGCTGATTCTATATTAAAGGGGTGTGTCTTGACACTGTTACTCACCAACTGTCTTTCCTCTGAACTTTGTTTTGTAGATTTATCATCACCACTATTCTGTTCCCTTGGTAATTTCTCCAGTTTTTCTGTTTCCAAGATCTGGTTAATATGCTTCTCTGTGTAACTTAGTGCAGGTGTCAGTAAAAGTTCACCTTTATGACAAATCTTATCTCTTGTCTCAATAAAAAACATCTGCATTTCTATGGCGTCCTCATAGAGCTGTGTTATATAATAAGGTATATTATCACATTTTGCATATATAATTTCTTTAAAATGTCAAAATTTTATATTCAAAGCTATTATTAGAGTTAAGAAGTTATCAAAGATAATTTATTTGAACATGTTTTTCTTAAAATCAAAATGCTGATCTACAGCTTCCTGTTCAAAAGTGTTGGTTTCCATTATTTGTACAAAATGCCCTTATTTTACTTGTAGTTTATTTACCTGTGAATCTGTCCTATTCAGTCGCCTTGCTCTTTGAAACACCTGGAACATGTCATCTTGAAATTTGTCCATTCTCGAATACCTTCCCTAAAACACATTTTAATCAAAATTGTACATAAAAATATTAAATGTGAACTGCCTAACACATGTTGACAATTTCAGATTTTAAAATATCATTTTGTGTATTCTTTTTTCCATTTCCATTTTAATGATTTGCAAACTGATTCCTTTCATTTATTTTTTTTAGTAGATATTGAATTGGGACAATTTTCAAAACTTGAAAGGAATAAAACAAATTTACATAACCATGTATCCTTGTAATACTAAAAAGTGCACTAATTAATAAATTCAAGTGTATATAAATTGTTTGTCATACACATGTATGCTATAATGTGACTAAGGACATCAATTGTTGGTAATGCATAGGACAAAATAATGAGAATTATAACAAATTTATACTCTTGATGTGCATACCTTATCTAGATTCTTCTTAATCTGATCAAATGACAGAGGCTTCCTGCAAGTCAAGATTTCCACATTTATATTCCACATTTATATTTATAAAGAAACAGAATAATAAAATCCTCTTCTTGAGAGTAAAATCATATTTAATTTTAATATCATCGCAAGCTTTCGACAGTACAACTGTCTTCTTCAAGTGAAAAAGTCCCAGTGACTTCAAGAGAGTAAGCATACAACAAAGATACTGCCTGAATTCCATTCCTGTCTTGTTATATGCTTACGCTCATGAAGTCACTGGGACTTTTTCACTTGAAGAAGACAGTTGCACTGTCGAACACTCGTGATGATATAAAGAAACAGATTTAAATGATTAACAATTACATATCATAACACTTACAGCTCATATCATATTAATCTTTATATAAAAAGAGACTATTGTATATGTCAGCTAATTTTTTCTCTATGATCATCATGAAGCATGCTGGAAAGGTGTTGCCTAAGAATTCTGTAATGCGAGACACTGAGGCTCAATCAGTTGAACAATACATTTTGTCAAGTCAACTTGAGAAATGTTCATTTCAATCTACAATGTATATGTTTAGTAGGACAATCAAATAAAAATCTATACTTAAAATTCTAATTAGAAATAATAAAATGGTACTTACTCCTTTTGTTTAGAGGTTTCTAAATCCTCATCGGGATCTCTTTCTGGCATCTCAGCAAAAGAGTCACTATAGCATCGACCCTCTTCATCCTGAAGAAGGTAACAAAGTAATATGTTACATAAAAATCTAGATATTCATTTTTTCCATTTGACCTTGTCATTTGAATTTTCTAATGTATTTACTTGCAAGAGCCCTTCTAGACTTTTGAAAAGAAAAGTAACTGAGGGTGTTAAATATGAGATAATATAATAACATTAATAATATTTGGGCATAGTTCAGCCCTGAGATAATTTTTTCATATATAATATATTTACATTAGCTGATATTGTCTTTGACCCTTAGGCATGGCCATGTGGTCCCATCAATGACTCCACCTTTATGATTGACACAAGTTTGTCCTTCTGATAAGTATATGGGACATGTGGTGTAGTATTAGTTTGAAATTTCATTTCTCAATATATAGAAGGCCAAATCCACATCAGTGCCTTAGACTGATTTACCACACATCCATATTTGTGTGTGACTTTCTTGGTGAGATAAGAGAATAACAGAGACACACACAATATTATACATATACCTGGAAGTTGTATGTAGCAATGAAGAGACTGGTCATCATTTCTTGCACAGCTGCTCTAATATCTGGTACCTCAG
>JAUMGZ010235523.1:0-10851 GCA_032359645.1 Pododesmus macrochisma | reverse complement strand
TCAATCTTCATTTGCACCACAGTAAAATCATCTCCAACCACAATAAAGAATACACCTATATTTTAATAAAGACTTGAAAATATCATAATGACAGTTTAAGGGTAAGCCTAAAGTATCACTAAAACTGCAAAAGAATATTTTATCATTGATTTTTAATTTAACCGCTTTTTGTTATTTAAGATGTACACGTATTTCCTAATATAGTCAAATTCCTCAAATGATGCGCGTCCCTAACGTACGTTAATAAATTTCCCCAACAGTAAAATTTGAAATTATGGAGATCCCTGATATATCTATATTAGGCAAATGTATGATATAAAAGTTGAATAGATCTACTTGATTGGCTAAAAGCTAAGTTAAAAACCAAATTTGAACTTCAAATAGACACTTATAATTATAATAAATTTATAAAAAAAAAATAGATCCAGTATTGTTAGGTAGAATATATTAATATAGTTATCAAATTGACCATATCTTTAAAGGCAGTATCAATAAAAATACATATATATTTAGTTTCAATTTTACTTTGTGGGTTCATGAGGTTTAATTATGGAAGACGCCTTCTCCATGTTATGGAAATCATGTTCAAAAATAATGATGATCTAATAGGGTCAAATTTTTAACAATATAAAACAGGAACTTTCAATACTAAATACTAGTATTGAAAGTTCCTGATAAAAGTAAATGTTTTTCAAAGTCAGTGAGAAATTATACTACAGACCAGACATGGACATCTCATGTTTACATACACAAGGGGCTCAAGTGTCTCTTTTCAGAATGATGTTATAGTTGGCTTTTTAAAACATATATTTCAAGTTAAACAATCTCAATTATTCACAAACCCAGTTGTCCGTCCTTCAGTTTCCCCCCTTCTGTTGGTGTGAATTTGGTATTCTTGACTGCTGATTGAATCTCGGACGATGACAAACAGATCGCAATCATCAAGATAACTGTCAATACTTTTTGATCCAAGACCATGTGTGTTCGTGTCACCATATTGATTGCGTATTATTAGCATATCCAAATTCACAAGCTTAACGTAAGTCCTATTACTCTTCACTTCCCTTCATTTTTGTCCTAACTTAATGTGTTCCTCCTGGAAATCAGATATTTTCTTGGAAGTCTCTAGACCTACACTCGCTGACTTCCATGACAAATCGCTTACACCTCACAGTTCCATGTCCATCGGGACATATTATACTTCTTCCAATGTTATACGTACCCGCAACAAAATGAAAATGTAAACTCCAAAGACCTTCCGAAAAATTTTGACCTCAATTCTATCTTATGTGCGTGCATTCTTGACGTGTCCATATTTTATTAAGTTAACAACTTATGTCGGCAATATATGCTTATACATTTAACCAGAAAATAGTTGCATATACTTTAAGTCATCTATACACAATAAAGGTATATAAAATGCCAACAACAAGTCATAATTCTTGAATTTACATGGAAGAAATCTAGCACCCGTTCACAATATAGAACAGCCCGACGGACGATTTGTTCAATTTTGATTGGTCCAGCTAAAGAGGGTCACAGCAATGGCGGCCCCCAGGCCTGGTAAGTTCGGTGCCCATTCCTCTACTATATATAACTACACTTACATAAAAACGGAAACTTAAATATATATCTAAATAAGGATATACCGTTAACGATTGTTATCTTTAACTTATATGTGTGAGACTGTTAACGTTAGTGTGCGTTAAAGTAAACATGGTATCGTTTTACAACAATAGACTTTCTAAAGCCCCAGCTAGCTGCTTCTGAAGATTGTTTTGTTTTTTTTAGGTTTAACGTCCGTGCAACACATGTCTTGGTCATATCGAGACGGTGTTTGCTTGTAACAATGGGCGACTTTATAGGGGTGTCTCACTGAAATATCACGCCACAGACACATTGACATGATATTTCACTCTTGTCACAATATCCTGACACCTTTAGCTAGCTTCTGTGGAAGCTAAAAAATGTACCTGACACCAAGCAAACCAGTTCTTCTCCTACCCCGAAATGCTGAGCGCTTAGCAGGGAGCAAGAAGATTGGCTTATTTCAATTAATATCTTGCATTTTGATGCGGCCAAGATTTGAACCTTCACCTGGAATTCTAAAACCAGCAAAAAGTGAACTTTCTACCCCTGAACCACCTTAGTTTCTGAAGATTGTTAAGTAAATTTTTTAAGGACAATTACCTTTGTAATTACTCAACATGTAATCACATTTCTATGACCTACAATGAATTTTTATACTAGCTACTAGAGCGGAAAACAATGCAATTTCTTGATCATAAAACCCAGAAAGAGATTATAAAAAATTGCATTTTAAGCAAAATTAAGAGGCAGAACATCATTTTACACTTACATATAGCATATCACTGGTACCGAAATGACATAGTTTCAGTATTGCTTAGTATATGTACAGTACATGTTTACGTAGCTATATGTGAACTGAAGCTAATTCATTAAATCATGTACATTTTAATGAAAGTAGTTGAAACCATCTTTGACTGAATCATGTGACAAAATATTGTCCTAGAGAGTTCCATTATGTCTTGCATAACTATTCAAGTGTTACGTTATGTATGCAAATTATTACCTTCAATTCACGTGTGATTTCAGCTAAAGATGGCTTCATCAATTTCCCTGAAAATGAACACTTGGTTGAAAATAGCTGTTGAAGTATGAAATATATTGGAATGTCATGTCAATGTCTGTTGGTTAACATAATGTTATAGAAACCATAACTGTAGAAGAAATAGTTTATTATGTAAAGACATAAGAGAAATGAGGCAGGAACTGCCGCATCAAGTCTGTGACGGCATTTTCCCCACTTTTCATATAAGGACGAGTTCTGACTCCGCCGCTCCAAAATAATTCAAAATTTAAAAAGCAGTGTTAGATTCAGATAATTTGGCCTAACTCCTTCCAACAATTTACCACCATTAATGTACATATTACATGTAGTCTCTGAGGTCAGTTTCATTATATATATACATGTATTAAGACCATCTGACTGGTGTATAAAGACTGCCTTCACTGATGACCATTCCAATGACCATTCATCTGTGAGTTTGTAATACAGTATGCAAGGTTTTACTATGTGCATGTTTTTCCTGTTTTGATGATCACTCGTGATTACTCTCTGAATATCCTCTTTTAAGAACTGAAGACAACATGTACAACTTGTCAAGTCATACATGTCGTAAACATCGATATCAAAGTAACATTTTAAATGATGAACTAGGACTATTTAGGAATACAAAATAGATATATTTATTAATACACATAATTGTCAAAGTCATGATCCCACAGATCAGTCCACAAATTATGTCTTTCGTGTTATTTCTAATTCACTTCATCTGTATAATAGTTAATATACATTGTTCATATACAACATGTACTACCTGCTTCATGTCAAAAGTTGTGCTACACTTCTCAAATCAGTCTTAATGCTGCAATACTGATAGTTTTTGTCTACAACCATCATATTTTTTGCTACCGTTAATTACAAATACATTGAACTCTCGCAGGTTCTCTGCATTTTGGTGTTTACATTGTACATGTATATATATATATATATGTTAACAAAATTATGATAATTTTGAAATGTTCCAGAGATGACTAAGCTTCATATGATTATGATAAAAAATTGCATACATTGTACATGATTTTGAATTTCATCTGTTTTCATTTATGTTTAACCAATTGTTTATTTAAGGAAATGCTGAGAGAGGCTGGAATGATCCTCCCATGTTTGATTTTGTGTCAAGTTCAGGTGCTCAGTCTTCACCAAGAAGAACACAACTCAATAAGAGAGTTGCCTTTCCTGCCACAACTAATAAAACAGAAGAATGCAGTAAAGGTATAAACATATGAACAGTTACTAAATCATACTAAAATTGTGTTGCAGCAAGCAGCAAGATGTATGAGCAATACACACTAAAAGGCCCTTGCAATATATAAGCTATCAACTAAAGATGCTGATATCAAAAATTGACTATAATATAAAGTTGCTTTAATAGACTTGTTGAAGACATGTATCTTTATTTATTTATTGATGAATTGCATTTATCTATGTAATACTTTTCAAATTTACAGCACAGCAAATTAAAAGATAGGCATTCATCCCTACAGGGTCCACTCCTCATAACTGAGTTGGGGACTGCCAGCTGTCTGTTATGTACATGCTGTTGCTCAGGAATACATTTGAAACTCTGTTAATTAAATTTTTTATATTCAACAGGTGCCTTATTCAATCCAGAGAATGGTCCACCAATGTCCCCAATACAACTTCTTCCTCCAATGACAAACACTGCCACACCAACTCCTGTACCCCTACTTATACCTTCTCTAGGGACAACACCACCACCTAAATCTTCAGGAGTCATTCCCCTTCTCCAGCAGGTGGAGACATTAAGTATTGAAGATGTTTTAGAGACATTAAAACTTTCTGATGATACAAAGCTAATGGAGCATATCAAATGTAGTCTACAAAAAGAATTTGAAAATGGCTTAATAAAAAAATCTCAGGTAACTGAATGTAATGTCAATTTTCTAATTAATACCAATAAAAGTAAGAACTATTTCATTTGAATATCAGATTTCAATCATGTGTACAGGTACATGTATATATAGATATATATACAAAATATGAAATCAACCATTAATAGACATACTTCCATATTAGTGTGTCCTGTTCAATTTCTATGGAAATCTATAAACAAAACTTGATACTTCCTTTATAGTACAATTTATTAAAGTTTTTGCTAGATATTGAATCATTTCATATCCTTCAGGGAAGAACAAAAGAGGATTTTAAAAGAAAAATGCAGATATTTCATGACAGCTGGACTCATAACAAACTCTCAAATGCAGTGAAAGTCAAAACATGGCAAATTACACAAGGTATCAAATAAATTATTTTTGTTTATGATAACAACTCTTGTTGTATTTATACTATTCTATGAAAAGATGAACGTTTATAAACTTACTACACAAATAAACAAAACTTTTTATCCATAACAGTAAAACTTGAATGACAGACTTGAATGTAAAAACAACAAAAATGTAATAAAATCATGCAATGTGTCATGAGTGAATTTTACAACCAAACAGCCATTCTGATACAGTTATTAATATTCTGTTATTAGCTATAGAAGATGGTGACTATGATAAAGCATGGAGTCTACACTTACTGTTAATGGTAGATCACACTTCAGAGGTATGTCGGATTTGTCTCCCTTGTCTTTTTCAGATTATTGGCAAACTAAGAATAAAAGCATGAAGTGAAACCATTGTCATGTAGGATTGGAAGGAAGTTGATTATGCCTTAGTTATTATTGATTTTATTTAAAATATCATTTGAATAATTTCCATTTGCACTGCTTCAATTTTATGATTGATGTTTCTTTGAAGACAGTTGTTTGAAATTGTCTCAATAAGATCTTTTAGTATTACTCTGTTTGTTATTTTCTTCTACCAGGTAAACCAGTGGTTAGTAGCTATCAAAAAAATTATTCACGAAGCTAGAGAAACAAAATATGAAAAAGACACAGAAAGTAACTCAAAAAACAATGATCAGGATGTTAAAAGTGATTCCACTAGACATGAGACAACTCATACAGATTCTTACATTAGTGATCAGGATACAGAAACAAAGCCAGATGAAAGTAATTCTGTAACAAAGACTACTCAGGCAGAGTCCAGCAGTAATGACAATACAACTGCAAAACAGACAATGTGCAGTGTTTTACATCCTGAGGGCACCTCAGTCGACGGAGACTCATAACTAATAAAGACAGACTATATTTAACAAAGACATGCTATTGGTGTATTATAGTGCTTAGTATTTATTTGAATATGTTTAAAAGCTTTATGTCCTGAATATTATATAATATTGTACTGCGCTACATTATAAGCGAGATTTGAATTTAAAATACTTTTTAATTTTTTTTTTAAAAAAAAAAATAATATAATATCAACTTTTTTAGATATGTTAATTATGCAGGGAAAATATTTATTGACATCCTTTATTTTGCACTAGAGTCTAACAAATATTTGTGTTTTTAGAAGTGCATTTTTTAAAGAAAGTCTTATATATACACGATGAAATTAAATGCCTTAAAATAGTTGTGCCATAACTTGTAGTTTTTAACTCATTTGATCAAAGAATGTGAACCCATTCTATATCAACTTTCAGTAAGCCATTCAATATTTTGTAAAATTAAAGTAAATTATTGAGGTTGTGTGACAGAGTTTTCGATTTGTTAAACAGCATATCAATTTTACATGCTTAACATGTTAACTCATTAACTTCAATACAGAAAGTTTATTTGAAATTTCTTACAAATCACTATAAAGCATTTTAAACTACCGGAACATGTTATTTGACCAAGTGTAGATTGCAGAAAGTTTGTACTTGCTTAACATAATATACAAGTTAAGCAGTAATGAGGTGTGCAGAAATATCTGTAAAATAGATCAGATTCAGTCATTGTATATGAACTGTACAAATTTCATCCTAAAAAAATATATCCTAAAAGCTTTAAAGCCAATTAAGTTAGAATTGAAGAATGATATTTTAAAGGGCACATTCAAAATGACGAAAGTAGCTTAGATAGGGATATCATCTATTAATTTATTATTTTTATAGTTCTGCTTATAAAACTGTTACATTATTGTTTATCTAGTCCTAATATACGATTATATACATCATAATTTGTAGTGTTCATAGTAACATTTTAAAGCATTTTTTTTCTACACTGGTGTTGTTACACTACACATGATATTCTGAATGACTTTACACGTACATGTATACGTACATTTATATTGTGATAATGAATATCTCATATACTGTTAAAACATTTCGTTGTCATATTATTCGACTGTTTTTAGAATAAGAACGATTTCTTTGGAATTGTATTTAGTTGTTTTTTGCCTATCATACCAGCAGTTATCTCAAAGAAAGAACATTTATGGTTTAAATATCTTAAGTTTTTGAAATACTTGTTCCACAAAAAAGTTGAACCCCAACAATAATTTTGTATTGTTAAAAACTGTTTGAATGCTATGTAAAGTGTTCATTGGGTTTATTGGGTCACATGCTTTTAAAAATGTTTTGTGGTTGCAGCTGTGATTTAACTACTTATGATTTATATGGTAGATTGTATCATAAATGCATTGTGCAGGCACACTGATTTGTAATTATGGTAGATATATCTTTTAAATTTAAAGTGTGAATTTTTCTTTATCTGTAGTTATTTTGTGTATATCTTATAAAAGGTTACACTTCAATTCATGGTTGGCAAAGCATGTTGGGAAAAGTTTACGTTATTAACAGTTTATACACATGTTTTTTTTTGTTGAATATGTACATTCTAAAAATTATAATTTAGATAAAAAAAATAAATTATTATCAGTCATAGAAATATATAGTTAAATGTCTTAAGTATGAACATCCTCACTCAATCAATAGATCACGACAGCACAGGTTCAAAGTTAAAATCATTTTGCAAACTTATTACTATTGCAGTGATGGTCAAGGTTGGAAAACAATACTCATGTCAATAGAATAGCGATTGTCAAGGTTGGCGACCAACACTTTGGGTCAATAGGGTTGGAGACCTGCAATTCATATCAACAGAGCAGTGATAAGGTTGAAGACCAGCTATTCACATCAATAGAGCAGTGATTTTCAAGGTTGAAAATCAACACCTGGGGTTAATAGGGCAATGATTGTTGAGGTTGGAGACCAAAAACTCGGGTCAAGGGAGCAGTGATTGTCAAGGTTGGAGACCAACAATTCAGGTCAATAGAGCAGTGATAAGGTTGGAGACCAGTAATTCATATCAATAGAGCAGTGATTGTCAAGGTTGGAGATCAACACCTGGGTTAAAAGAGCAGTGATTGTTAAGGTTGGAGACCAAAAACTTGGGTCAAGGGAGCATTGATTGTCAAGGTTGGAGACCAATAACTCGGGTCAATAGAGCAATGATAAGGTTGGAGAATAGCAATTCATATCAATAGAGAATTGTTGGTCAAGGTTGAAGATCAAAACCTGGAGTTAAAAGGGCAATGATTGTCAAGGTTGGAGACCAACAACTCAGGTCAATAGAGCAGTGATTGTCAAGGTTGGAAACCAATACTTGGGTCAATAGAGCATTGATTGTCAAGGTTGGAAACCAATATTTGGGTCAATAGAGCAGTGATTATCAAGTTAAGAGATCAACCAACACCTTGGGTAATAGAGCAATGATTGTCAAGGTTGGAGACTGGGCTCGAAAAGTGCCTGTGCCCAGTCAAATTTTGGTCAATCGTGATTTCCATTAATGTAAAATAAATAGAAATAAAAGCTTGAAAACTGCAAACAAGGAATTGTGTTTTCTGCAAAACCCTTTATTTACAAAGTGATTGTATATGTATAGTCGATAAAACACTTGTAACGAGCTGCCGGGTGAAGCGTCAGAGAGACGCTATCAGTGTGCATGGTGAAAGTAGTGTTTTGCTTCACAACAATATGGTGAGCGGGTGGAGTCATCAGAAGACTATTGCTAGTTTTTAAGTACGTCTGGACCAAAGGTTCTAGGTGGACTGGGGGGGAGGGCCGCGGTGGCCTAGTGGTTAAAGTCGTCAACTTATAATCATAAGAGCCTTTCACCTCCTAGGTTCGATTCCCGTCCGGGGCGGCCAAGTGAGAGAAAGTTTCCAGTGACTTGCCGTAGGTAGGTGGTTTACTCCAGGGTACTTCTGTTTCCTCCACCAGTAAAACTGGCATGTCCGTAAATGACCTTAGCTGTTTATCAGACAATAAGCCCTTAACACAAACAAACCAAGGTGGACTGTTCTCATACAAATCCTGTATGTTGTCTGTCCGTCGTAAACTTTTTACATTTTTGACTTCTGTCCAAAACTAATGGATTAATTTCATCCAAACTTGGTAGAAGTCATTCCTGGGGGAAGGGAATTCAGATTTGTTCAAGTGAAGGGTCTTAGTCCCCAGGGGGCTTCACTTTATGGGCTTAAAGGGGGAAATTTTATAAAATTTCAAAAATCTTAATAAATTAGAAGGTCTAGAGCTTAATGTTTGGTATTTAGTAACTTTAGGACATGGAGAACCAAGTTTGTATAAGGCTTTACACTAGTGTCAGAAATAGGTTTTACGTTTTAGTGTCAAAGTTCAACATTATAGCAAATATGTTAATTATTCACATTTTGACTTCTTGCCCAAAACTACTGTACTAATTTCATCCAAACTTAGTAGAAGTAATCCACGGGGAAGGGAATTCAGATTTGTTCAAATGAAGGGGCTTGGCCCACAGGGGGCGCCATTTTAGGGAGCCTTAGTGGTGAAAATTTGACAAAATTTCAAAAATGGGCCTCTTGTTTAAAAAAGGCAAGGACAAGCACTATTGACAAATCTCAGTCCTCTGCGCCTGGAAAGAAAAGAAAAGGCAAAGACAAAGACATCATCACTAGCCAATGTATACGAATCACTTCCTTTCAGTTCGCTTGATCCTATCGTAGTGTAGTGAAACTTGGCTTGCGAAGATGAGACAAAGAAGACCACATATTTTCAAATCACAAGGACTCTGGAATCATGTGTTTAAAGAACTATATATTTGAAAATATTGAATACAAAATGTTTACATGTTGCATTCATGTCTTATGATAATAATATGACATCAAGAAGATGCCATTTCAGAACATTTTAGCGTGCATTTTTGATTAAAACAAATAACTGAAACTCAAATTTTTGTTTTCATTTTTACTTCAAATCAGTATGAAAAGAGGGATTGCACGTTACGTCATCGGTCCAACATGTTGGAGGGTAAGCTTAATTGCTTTAATCAAACTACATAGTGGAACAACAGGGTGTAGAAACTGTTTGATAAATCCGTTTTTTAGTCACAGAATTTTATGACATCAATATATTTGGAAAGAATACAATCATGCTTTACAATGATGTTAAAGAAAATATGTTTTATTTGTGTTTGAGTCCGTAGTGACTTGTGTTAATATTGCCAAATTGAGTAAGTTTATATAGTCAACACTCGTCAGTTGCCCTCCATACAGGTACATTTTTCAAGGGTTATTGGCCAAATTGCCCTTTAAATCGTCAGTTTAGGATGACCGTTCATATTAAAAGATGCTATTTAATGTATGCATTTACATTTGCTAAATGCATAATAGCCATATCGTTAAGAAAAGATTTTGGTGATTAGTGAAATTTTCTGGTGCCGAGTGCTTTACATCTGGGGACTAGGCACGGTGCCTAGTGGGTTTGAACATTGTATTCTAGCCCTGGTTGGAGGCCAACAATTTGGGTCAAGAGAGCAATGATTGTCAAGATTGAAGAAAAACACATCGGGTCAATAGAGCAGTGATTGTCAAGGTCGGAGACCACTGCTCGGGCCAATAGAGCAGTGATTGTCAAGGTCGGAGACCAATGCTCGGGTCAATAGAGCATTGATTTTGTCAAGATTGGAGACTAATACTCGGGTAAAAAAAGCAGTGATTGTTAAGGTCGGAGATCAAAAACTCGGGTCAATAGAGCATTGATTGTCAAGGTTGGAGACCAACAACTCAGGTCAATAGAGCATTGATTGTCAAGGTTGGAGACCAATACCTCTGGTCAATACTGTAGTGATTGTCAAGGTTGGAGACCAATACTCGGTTGTAAGCAACATAACCCTGTATCTCCCCCAAGTCTTTGGTTCACACGGGTAAAAGTGTCACTATACGTATAAGCTGTATATGCTGACTAGCAAAGACTGAAATTATATATGACAGTAACAAAGTCCGATTTGGATCACGACAAATAAGGATTATTGAGGTGTAAGACACCATGTGATTGAA
>JAUMGZ010235512.1:0-10851 GCA_032359645.1 Pododesmus macrochisma | reverse complement strand
AGCATCCTTAGGGGAAGGGGATTCAAGATTGTACAAATGAAGTACCTGACCCCCCAGGGGACAGGTGGGCAGGGCCCAAAAGGGGTAATTTGACAGTATGCCTTCAAACGACATCTCCTCTAAGACTATTGGGCAGATATCAACCAAATTTGGCAGGAAACATTCTTAGGGGAAGGGGATTCAAGATTGTACAAATGAAGCACCTGACCCCCAGGGGACAGGTGTGTAGGGTCAAAAAGGGTAAATTTGACAGTATGCCTTCAAACGACATCTCCTCAGATATTGGGCAGATTTCAACCAAATTTGGCAGTAGGCATCCTATTTGGAAGGGGGATTCAAGATTGTACAAATAAATTTCTTGACCCCCAAGGGGACAATTGGGAGGGGTCAAAAGGAGTAAATTCGACAGTAAGTCTTTAAACGACTTCTCTGAAACTACTGGGCAAATTTCAACCAAACATGGCAAATGGACGTTAAGGCCCCATGGGCCTCTTGTTTTGTGAAAAAACCCAAAAATGTGATATTCACAAATTTAATTTTTTTTGAGAAAAAAAAACGATTTATAGTTTGTTTAAAACATGAACAAGCTTGAAAAAATGAAAAAGAATATTCAGAATTTTGTTAAGAAATATTTTATTTGACAAAATTTGTAAAACAGAAATTGTAAATTGAATTTAACAGAAATCTAAAGGATGGTCCTAAGTAAAAGCAAAAAGGAATTGAAAAGAAATAACTCAGAAATGTTTTTTTTTATCAATTTTGATATGAAATTATATTATCAATCAGATATATGATTTATACCCGAATTAAATACCCTTTGGTGACCCATTGTTGACCGTCACAATGTCCTAACACTTTTGAATTATCCTTTCAAACTTTTGATTGAGAGGCGAACAGTGGGGTTATTTAAATGTCCGATATAGTGACGTCATGGGATAACAGGAGAAAAGAGTGAAGGGCCGATACTCCTTAATGACCTTTTATATACGCAAAATTGATCATAACTTCTTTCTGATTGTATAGTCTGTTTATTTCTGTTTCAGTGATTGCCATCTATGATTACGCTGCTGACAAAGCAGATGAGCTGTCATTTAGTGAAAACTCTGTCATATATGTAACAAATAAAAATGACGACGGATGGTGGGAAGGCGTGATGAATGGAGTCACTGGACTCTTCCCAGGAAACTATGTGGACCCTTGTATGTGAAATCAGCAGCATTAGACTTGTGTAACCAAAGTGGATGTTTTGTTCAAGATCAAAATCAATACAGTATACATTCAGGGTTGACACAATTCATTTTATGCATAAAAAATGTTCTTGAAGGAAAGAGTGAAATTAGTATGTTTTATTGGTAGCATCACCGACTTGAACTTGAGGTTTTCAAACTGTGTCTCTGCAATGGTATCTTTTGGTCATACTGAATTGACCCATTGAGTTTGAATCATGAAGTATCATTTTAAAATATGACAGAGACAAAAAGAAGTTTAAGAATAAACCTTACAATTGGTTTGATGTGTAAAGTATTCTTGTTGATTTAATGTCTATAGGTTTTATAAATGCAGATATCAATAATGAACTTTTTTTCTGGATTGTTAAGCATTTGTTATTTTTTTCTTGCAAACTGCTTCAAACACACACAGCAAACTTACAATCCCTAGAACTCCTGGCTTAATTTATATATGCTTCAGTCAATTAACAATCCTTAGAACTCCTGGCTTAATTTGTATATGTCAATTTATAATATGACAGACAAAATGAAAAAGTGAAGCACCATAAATGAAAATGTGTTTTATTGTTTTCCGATATGTTATATTTTATTCTCAGAAAACTTTCTTTTCATCATCATCATCATCATCATCATCATCATCATCATCATCATCTTCCTTCTTTATACTAATTCATGATATTTTACCCCTCTGTATGTGTGCATTAATTATGATATATGTGGACAGTATTGTAATTTGAAATTATTGTGCTGATGCAATAAGAATCTCGAGTTTGTTTATAATTTAGTTGACTTCATTGTTGAGGATGTGTTTCATGATATACCTCAAACCTTGATCCAGGTCACTTGAATTCTTGTCAATATATATTTAAATATGAGCACCTTGAAGTGAACAATGTCAAAACTATACTAAAAGAGAATTTCATTTTGTCAGACATCCCAAATAAATTATGCTGTCAAATACCGGTAGACAATCTAGAATTTAGAATGCCTGGAGAATTATTAGAGATACATGAAATTTGTCCTATAATATGACAGTTGTACAGTGACCATGTTAAATGAATAACTTAACCTTCATAATTTTAACCAAAGTTTTATTCAAAGTCGAAAACATTTTGTTTAATATTTCTATACTCCATAATAACTTTTAAATAATGCATTCCTTGCAGGTAAATCTCATACTCTACTGAAATTTAAATTACCTGTCAATGAAACGTGGTATACACTACACTTGCCTCTGAACAGTCATTTTAAATGATGATACTTTTGTGCAATAATTGCAGAAATTCTGCAATGTTTTCTCCTGTTCACATTTGTTCATTTGCTATTAGATGCTAAAGATGTAAGTTGAATATTCTTTTTGACCCTTTAATCCACAGTAGACACCGCCGACACTTGTTTTGGGCAATATCATGGTGGTGTGCAAAGGTTTACGCTGTACAGTAACAATTTAATTTTATATATTATTTCTTCAACTTTATATATATTATGTACTTTTCTATAATTTTTTAAGACAATATTAATATATGAAACTTGAATTCTGTGAATTTATGTTATTCTTATAAATTGAAATTGTTTTTCGTTTTTTTACCAATATTTTCCACACTCCAAAGAAATGCAATATTAGCTAAAATTGAAATTTGTGTTATAAATTCCAGTCTGCTGTCTAGTAGTGGAACTGTAGACAATGAATATTATACAGTTATTGAATAGGTTTGAGGGAAATAGCAAATTTTTGGGAACCTGAGACAACAACTATTTCCCGAGGCGAAGCCGAGGTAAATAGTTGTTGGTGAGGGGTTCCATTATTTTGCTATTTCACTAAATTACATTCAATAACTGTTTTATTATACTGATGCAAGCACTGTGCATGCCCGAGAATTTGCGATAACAATGGTTCAGATGGTTTCATAAGTACATTCTATTCAACAGATAGAAAGTAATTTTAGTTACAATAAACTATATAACAATAGCAATAATCTATAACAATAGAAATAAACTACAACAATAACAATGATGTTATTATGACATCATCATACCATTTAAGGCAACAAGGGCGGTGCTTATTTTCCTTATAAGGAAAGAAGGCGGGAGGGAAATAGTCCCCCCAACTATGATCCGGATCATAGTTCATTTGCTATATCATAGCTACTTTAACTGTATACAGTTATACACTTTATATAGAGAAAAATAAGCAAAAGTATAATAAACTGTACTATTAAACCTGTATTTGGCTTATCTATAATATTGAGTGTATGTTGGAGGGTTTCTCCTATTGATGAACAAAATAGTGATGTAAACTTTGTATTATCCTTTTAATGTACATGTACGAAGGAGGTTAATATTTTGGTTGAAATTGTGCAAAGATGATTGACTACTTATTCAAAGAACTAAAATTTTGAAAACTAAATGTCTTTGGCAAAATTAAGAAATTTATCAACTGGAGAAACTTCTAATCCAAAATATTCTGAAATTGCAGTATTTGAGACAGAATATAAATGTTTATTACTGGTATTTTGTATTATGAAGGGAATTATACATTATGTATATGAATGTACATTGTAAATGTTTTTATATTGTTATGAAATTAAGGAAGAAATTATGAGACTGTATAATGTTTCGTTTGTCATTAAGAGAAAAGTATACCAAGAGTTGCTAGTTAAACATATTAAGGTTATTTGATTTATAGCAAACCAATCTGATTAAAATCAGATGTCACATGACATCATTTTACTACATAAACAAAGCCATGTGACAGCTGATTTTAATCAGAGTGATAATATACCACATAATACAATTTTATTAATAAAATGATACTGTATTCTATTATGTATTGCTGTTGATCTGACATGCTGATAGTGAAACTTAAATCTAACAGAAAATTTGCTTCACCATTTCAATTTCCAGAATGATGAAATTACAAAATATCAGTCATTACAAGTAGGACTGTTATTGATAAACTGTTAACTTTTATATCAATACAATCAGTTAATGAACCAAACTTTATACTGAATAAATTGTTCTATGACCATTTGGTGGGAAGACACTAGGGCAAAAGATTTTCATTTTACATTTTAGTTTAGTGTAGTGGTTTAGTGCCAAAGGATACACTAAATGTTTTTGAGTAAGTTTGGCACATATCCAAGAATGTAAATGTGTACCTGACATAAGGTACCAGTTTATGGCAAAACTTAAATGATTTCACGAGTTTTATTGTATAATAGAAGAAGTATAAATTTTACTAAAGTTCATATAGGTGGTAGCTGATATCCACTCTTGGTGAAGTTGTAAAGAGATATTATTATTGCATGAAAAAGATTTTTAAAACTTTATACTATTAAATCAAAAGGTACATATTGGTAGTATATATATTCAAATTGATTTTATACATTGTGTATTTCATTACAACATGTGTTCAACGATGATTAAATAAACTCATATTGATTTAATTGTATATGCTTCATTATTTCTGAAGTTTATTTTGTATTTCTGTGCAGACTGTGGTATCACTCTCATGGGTATTGATTTACAGGCCTCTCACGACTCGGGCCGCGGTGACCTAGTGGTTAAAGTTGCCGACTTGTAATCATAAGAGTCTTTCACCTCATAGTTCGATCCCCGTCCGGGGGTGTGCTAGTGTGAGAAAGTTGCCAGTGACTTGCGGTAGGTCGGTGGTTTACTCCGGTTTCCTCCACCAGTAAAACTGGCACGTCTGTAAATGACCTAAGCTGTTGATTGGACAATAAGCCTTAATACAAATAAAGCCTCTCACGACTCACAAATGGCTCGTTCCATATTGAATGTAAAGGAGGTGCAATTGCAGCATTAAACAATACAGTTATTATAAACCAGTTTACAATGAATTTACAAATGTTTGTAAGCTACCAGTGCGGTTGCTCAGAGGTAGAGCATTGACCTCATGATCTGGTAGGCACACGTTAGATTCCCGACCGTGTCAAACCTAAGACATTGAAATTAGGGGATTTTCCCGCTCCCTGCTAAGCAAAAGGGGGAGGAGGTGGACTGGTTGGCTTGGTGTCAGGATAATTGGTCCGAGTGACGTATCATGTCAATGTGTCTGTGGCATATTTCAGTGAGAAAGCACTATAAAGTCGCCATCAGTGCACACTGTCACAAGCAGACGGTCCCTATATGACCTAGTCATTATTTGAAGGGGCATTAAACACCAATGAAACAAACTGTTTGTAAGTTAGGGTAAAATGATATCCTGGTTCTTCAAGTTGTGCAGCACACATGTAAATTTATGTGTTTAACTACTGTAATGGTCTGGTTAACTTAGTTTGTTTTACTGACACATGGTCAAGGTAACTCTTCACTTGCGATCTGTCACATAAGTAGACACCATCTTGATATGACCTAGACACGAGTTGAAGGGATATTTAACTCCAATAAAACAAACAAACAAACCAGATAACTCATAGTAGTGCAATCATGGTCAAGATCACTCATGAGGGTTTAATTGCCATCATGGTCAAGATCACTCACCAGAGTTTTATTGCCATCATGGTCAAGATCACTCATCAGGGTTGTATTGCCATCATGGTCAAGATCACTCACCAGGGTTTTATTGCCATCATGGTCAAGATCACTCACCAGGGTTGTATTGCCATCATGGTCAAGATCACTCACCAGGGTTGTATTGCCATCATGGTCAAGATCACTCACCAGGGTTTTATTGCCATCATGGTCAAGATCATTTACTAAATTGTATTTTACTATCATGGTCAAAGTCAAAGTCACTATTGTTCTATTGCCATCATATTCAAGGTCACTCAGTGTACAGCTAACGTAGTCAAGGTAACTCACTAGTTCTTAACTGCCTCATGGTCAAAGTCACTGGCTGTATTTTACTGCAATCATGATCAAGCTTCATTGCCACCATGGTCAAAGTCACTCACTAGATTGTGGTCAAGGTCGTTTGTTGGTGTTTTGCTGCTATTATAGTCATGGTAGCTTGCTGATGTTTAGTTGCTATTATGGTCAAGGTCGCTGGCTGGTGTTTTGCTGCTATTATGGTCAAAGGTCTCTTGTTTGGGTTTTAGTACAACCATGGTCAAGTTCTTTCACAAATTTGCAATCTAAATGAGTGTCTCTTTCTCGTACTGCCATCAAAGTAACTGTTTTATTGTCATTGTAGTTAAAATCATTTTTAAGTTTTTAAATTTCCAGCAAGAAAGATAACTTCTCAATTCTTCCTTTTCTTCAGGAATACTGCAATCATAATGCCAATTTACAAGTTAACAAACTGACTCAGTTTTTTTAAAGAAAATATTAAAACCATCACAATTTTATTAATATTTTAATTTCATCTGTTATTCTTAAATCTAGAACAATCTTTGAAAAATTCTATTTATAATACCTCATATAAGTAGACAAGCATATTGAACTGTTAAATAAATGTAATGCAAACTGTATGTAAATGATGAAGATTAGAAATTAGAACACAATGAAAGCTTGAACAAGATAAATAAATGAATGAGCCTCCGTGGAGATGTTGTACATTTACATAATCATATTTATTGTTATCATGGATCTATGTTTCTAATAGTAATAATGATAGCTGTGTTATAGTAATTAACATGATGTAAAGAAAATAAAAATCAATTATAATACTTTGATTAATGAACCTCGAACAACCCGACCTTCTCAAACTATGTCAGAAAGGTTTAACAATATAGATAACCTCCAATAAATTAATATTCTTGGACATTATATAATTACCCTGTAGTCTTAACATTTGGCATTATTTTGGTTTCTGGGTATTTTTGTCCAATCAAAAGAAACTTAATAAATGTCAACAATGTTACAAAAACACAGAACAACGTTACTCAGTTAATGTCTTTGCCATATATTTAGTGCAGTATTCAATAATTTTTATACACATTAAGTAACATTTTGACAGAAACAAAGAATGTTGGCACAATAGATGGTTAACAAAGTACTAAATACTGTGCTGTTTTTGTTGTCTGTAAGACCAACACAAAAACAATGAAATATTCAAGATATATCTTATAGAAACTAACAGAAATTTAAGGGATTTTAGAAAAAATGAATGAAAAGTTTACAAGACTCAATATGCAATTAACAATTCCCACTTAACACACAATGTACATGCATTTAAGACAATTGTACTATATATTTTTATTTAAGGTTCAGATGATAATTTTATTAGTACTGCTGATTTGGTTATCTTTACTTTATTGAAAAGTTGAAAAGATGCTAATGTAATTTGATCAGATGGCAAGATAATAACTACAATACTTTGTGGTTTCTGTAATGTGGAGATTTATATTAATGTCTTCAGCATACCATAAAGGCCATTAGAAAAAGGGCTTACTTTGAGGTAGCTGTTACAACCTTAAATTTGCAGGCGCCATCTGTTATTTTTGGCCGTGATTATTACACAAAACTTGGTAACTACCAAATATCAAAATTAATGTTTATTTTATATTTGCCTTCTATATTCTCTTCTTTGTTTGGTTTTAAGTGTCACTTTAATTGGCAGAATTTCGACTATTTTATGGCGTCTCGTTTTGTTGATGGACAAATTAGTATACTATATAACTTTTCATGTAAATATTATTCTTTTATTATCTTCTAAGAAAAAATAGCACATTATTTGAGGAAAACTTGAAACCAACTTAGGGTAACCTGAATAAAGCTGGGTTGTTGCTGATATTAAGGAAGGTTCATCAACAAGCAGATGTCTAAGTTTGTGATATTATGAAACAAGTATATCAACCTACATGTACAATGGCAATGTCATAAAAATAACAAGAAAACAAACAAATGTAGAATTAACTTCATTAACAAAATAAAACACTAGGACAGATTAATTAGCACTCAGTTAACATTATAAGTTTAACTCATTAGAATTGGTTACTGTAGACAAAATGTTCAAGTCCTTAACAGAGACTGTTCCTTGTGTAGTATCAATTTAAAAATGATGTGATTGCTCCTTCATATTCTTCATCTACACATTTTACTTTTGAAAGACCTCTGATATTCATATAGGTGAACACTTTATTTAGAACACAACAAAACATTAATTTAATTTAAAGTTGATTTAATAGGGTTTAAGGTCTTTTTTCAAAACTTTGAATTAAGTGGCTAATAGGCCGAGTTTTTCAGTTCTTTAAAAATTGAAAGAAGCCTGTTCAAAAATATACCGTAGTAATGAGTTGTTTCGTTATTCTTCTTAAATCAATAATTACCTCAGATTTATATAGACTTACTTTGGCACAGAGAGATAAAAAGAGAAAATATCATCATACAATGAAGTACATAGATTTACAATGAAGACAACAAATAGACACGAGTCAACAATTTTGTTGATATCTTAGCCTTTTATACAACCTATAATCTTTGTGTAACAATTGATTTGGCAGGTTGCCAGGCAACGTGATAAGAAAATCTTGATATAATTCCCTGTTCCGTATTCCCATCTACATTCTTAGTTTCAATTGTATTCATATTGAGGACGAGCCGTCTATACAAGTATAATATATTCGTCCTAAGCTTCACAATTACATAAAATAAACAATACACACAGCATTTAAACAATACACACAGCATTACATGGTTTATACATATCTTGTTCCCAGCGACACTGTGATTTAACTTGACCTCTCTCATAGGATAACCAAATGTTATGGTCAAGTAAAACGTCTTTTTGAAACAAGTTTATCAAGAATCAGCAGGTACAATATGCTTAATATATAACCGTGAACAAATCATAACATTCATATTCATTATTCTTTAGTGTCATTCTAACTCCAGAATGACAGTGCAACAAGAACATGACTGAGCAGAAACAAAAATAACTCAAAACAAACAGAAACAGAGGTACATATATGAACTGTAAGTGTATACCCTTTTTCTGACCATTGTCCACTCCAAGGTAAATACATACCAGTATTATTCCAACTGTAAGGTTTTCAGTAGACGAAGAAAATAAATTAATCAAACAAGTTATAATAAACCGAACAAGGATATACTGTATATTGTATATCTAGATATAGGTTATTACATTGATAAATTAACAGACTTAAAAAGCAATACAAAAATAATATGTGACTAGCTGAGTTTCAAGAAAATTATGCTTCAAACTCCATGAGCAAGAAATTTAAAATAAAGAAAAAAAAGACTTGTGTTGCATACTGCACTTCTTCAATAGAACATAACTGATTTATATACATATCCATATATTTACAAATTCATGATAAAATCATCTATGCTGTTAAGATTAAGAATACTATTCAAGTATGCAACATTATATCAGGCCTAATACATTAAGATGATTAGTCAAGACATTCCAGCTTTTTCAAAGTTTTAAAAACAATCTTAACATGGAATAATCATACCAAAATGTTCCTTAAATCAAAATATACAGGTTTCACGAAATCCCTTCAAACTGAATATTGATGCAAATATTGTCCTAAAGAAATCAAAATATGCCAGTACATTCTAGAAGTATTGTAGCACAATATGATGTGTTTACATGTAAACTGAATAGTCATTTATTTCCCTTGGATAACTCTCCTCCTTACCAATCCGACATCTAGTTACATGTATATAATCTAAAACTAGACTGGTTCTTTCCCTTTGTTCACTTCTCTCCACCAAAGCTGCACTCAGTAATTATGAGAACAAAAAAAATCAAAGGGAGGGAATCAATTTATATCTACAACATAGATTTATTTTATCTTGGATAACTCTCTGCTTACCAAGCCAATATTCACAACATAGTTCAGATACACTTTAAATAAATTCTATGACTTGTATTTACTTTAGCTCTAGTATTTTAAAAGATTTAAACGATTTGCTCAAATATTGCAATAATATTGTGCATGAAATTGAAAATGAGCAGATATAACTTGAGCAATCTGAAAACATCTGAGCTCATATTTGATTTCAGCTTTGTCCAAAAGGTGAATTAACACAAACAAGAGGCCCATTGGGCCTTAACGTCCATCTGGTTGAAATAGGCCTATTAAAGTACATATTTGGCATTTGAATACTTTTGACCACAGGGTCTTGCCTTCAACAAACTTATTTCTCAAAACTCTAAAATCAAATATATACCAAACCAATAAGCACTAGGCCTTCTAGTTTATAAAAGAAGATTTTTGAATTTTTATCAAATGTTCCTCCTTTTTGCCCCCTAAAGTGGTGCCAGCTGGGGCCCGAGCCCCTTCATTTAAACATATCCGAATTCCTTTTCCCCAGGAATGACTTCTACCAAGTTTGGATGAAATTAGTAAAGTATTTTTCGACAAGAAGTCAAAAATTTGAATAGTTAACATATTTTCTATAGTGTTGAACTTTGACCCAAAAATGCGTTACCCATTTTTGACCCCAGACTCATGCCTTGAACAAACTTTGTTCTCCATGCCCTAAAGTCACTACATACCAAAACATTAAGCTCAAGGCCTTCTACTTTATTAGAAGAAGATTTTAGTATTTTGAAAACATTTTCCCCTTAAGGCCCCCTTGTGGTTCCCCCTGGAGCCCGAGCCCCTTCATTGGAACAAATCTGAATTCCTTTCCCCCAGGGATGACTTCTACCAAGTTTGGATGAAATTAGTCCAGTAGTTTTGGACAA
>JAUMGZ010235501.1:0-10851 GCA_032359645.1 Pododesmus macrochisma | reverse complement strand
GGCATTCAGCAAAGCTCAGTTATGATACCAAATGAATATACTATATAGAGAGTCAATCGACAGCAAATGTTCTGTATAAAACACAATTCGTTCCATTAACTGTTTTGGAAACCGAAGCTCACTATAGCTGAATTGTCCAGGTCGAAACGTACAAAGACTTCCGTAATGATATCAATTCTACATGAAAATACAAAACTTGCAAAATAATACGGACCACAGATAGATATAATTTCAAAAAGTCACTAACCATTTATATGAGCAATCTCTTTTCCAAATCTACGAAAACATTAATCTTAACAATGACAGGGAACAATATTTAAAAATAGTGTCAAACGAACTATAATCCAATTCTAGCTACGAAACAATAAAAAATCTAGTTACATTGTTGTACCTGTATAATTCAAATATTCAAGCAGTCTAATTTATTTCCTACCTTTTGGGTCTGTAGCTTTGATTTACTGAGGTCTTGTCTGTTCTAAATTTAGCGTCGATTGTTTCGACGCTAGATCTGGAATACGGGACGAGGGATTCAAACAGAATATAAGTTATTTCTTCTAATAACTATTATATTTTTTGGTTGACTGTTTCAGTTTGAAATCTCGTTTAGTGTTATATAAATTCCATGTTATTGTGTTGATAGAATTCCTTTAAAAAAAACAATTCAAAATGTTGTAAAGCAGAATGCCGAAAAATTAATATATAACGCTAGCTATTTGTCAATTAAAATTAAACTGTCGATTTAAATTGCTAACGCATATTACCAATTTTATAAAAATGTAGTAAAAAAGCAGTTTGAGTGGAATCAACAGATCGAGAGACATTGACAAACAAGCAATAGCTGCATCAAACTTTTAAGCACCAGAATGTAGGAATTAAATTGAAATCACAGCAATTATCAAGACTAGTAATCCATGTGGACCGACTTAGGACGGCCACCAAACATGGAACCAGGCGGTATGGTTAAACCGGTTAATGAGGCATCACCCTTCCCACTTCCTGCATGAGACTAGAAGTCTAAAGAATAGATATGCATTTAAATACAACACACTTAGACTAAATTGAAAAGAAATAAGCCCATATAAGGAGAACGTAGGATGCACACAGAAAAGTGAATAAAAATACTATAATTATTATTAAAATAAAGGACACATTACGAACTTCTATTACAGAACTAAAGCAACAGCATATGTACGTGATGAAGTTAGCGTTTAAAGATACACGTGTGTCACCTGCTGCTGTACATATGGCATATGTAATAAGGGAAGCATTACGAACTTTGATTACAAAACTAAAGCTAAATTATATGTACGCGAAGGAGTAAGCGTTGTAAGCTACACATGTGTCACCAGCTGTACATATGTAAACAACGTAATGAAACAAAAATGCTAATGTTACATACTGCTATGTGTTTATATCTTTTTGTTAACATTTTTGTTCTTTACAAGTTTGTCACCGCGATTGTTCTTTTCAGGTTATGACGTAGCTGAACTTTCTGATAAAGCAATACTAATGGGCGAGGACAAGACATCTGTAAGCATTTATATATTAAATATTATAAATGTATATTTTACAAGCAACGTTCTTTCACAAAAAATGATAATAGATTTCAAAAGTTTAGTTTAGTTTATTTTGAAATAGACTAAAATAGATAGAGGATATTATCTTTTTGCTGATACATGTATATATTATTTATATTTCGTCGAGAGGAGTTGCTAATATATATCTTTCACGAGTGCGTAGTTCGAGTGAAATATATAGATATACGACCCTACGAGATATGTTGTACTTTTCTAAGTTCATTTATAATATGTACGAGACTATTTATTAGATGATTATATCACTATTTCTATTTATATATTTATATAACAAGTAGTATGCACAGTGTAAGGGGGGGGGGGGGGGTTACTCTTCGTCGCCCTACCGCTAACCATATCGCGAGCACCTGGTTTCGCTTCTACTTTTTAAAAAGAAGTTCGTGATGTTTCCATTTTTTAGTTAATAAATGTATATTTTGTTCATATTTCTGTATGCGTCCAACGTTTTCTTATTGTTTGCCAATGTCCATGGACTTATGGCCTTAGAATATCGTCTTAGTTTTTTTGATTTACTATTTGATTGGTATACTCAGCAAGTCGTAGCGATGCGATACATTTAAAATATAACTACCAATAACATTTATTGAAATTAAGAAAAAAAAACTAAATATGCTGCCTTTAAGTGGTGTGCTTTGTGTGTCGTGCAGGTAAAGGCTATGTGAATATCAGAGACAGTTAACTATCTACAATTATAGACCATTGTTTATAAGTAGTTAGTTTGTGATAATTTGATTATCATGTATACATAAATGTAAATGTTGTTATTAACTATTTCTTCTTCCTTTTGCAAAATATCAGTTTCCTGAAGAAAATATTTTGTTTCCACGTAATATTTGTATTCACAGTCGTAGCATGTATCATTGCACTTCTTGTTGCTAACTAATGCACTAAGATATAGGGTGTGTGCAATGATATTAACTTTCAATTTAAAATCAGACAAAGAAAGACAGACTTTATAATACTCATTAGCTACATTCAAAATGTACAAACGAGACTAAACATAGTCAAAACAGGTGTGACTTCAATCACAACAACCGAACTACATTACAACATAGAAATGAGTTAAGTTGCGAAGAATAATAACAGAGTTACATGATTGGACGACCACGGTAAACGCTTATAAATATCAATTTTCAATATAAAAATAAAAAGCGTTACAAACATATTCTTAGTCAACCCCTCTACGAACACACTTATAAACAAGCCGAAATAAGATCTAAAGAACAAAGGTTATTGACGAACAAACGATCGTTTCATCAAAAATTCACCACCAGAATGTACTAACAAAGTAAGGCTAAATGAGTTAAGACTATCTCGCTCTTGACCGGGGTCAAGCTTAAAATCAACCGCCGTTAACGGACTCGAAAGGGAAAAGTAATTTTGAATCGACAATATTAATACCTAGATAAATCAAAGCTCTGAAGCATAAAGGGGGTGTTAGTAAATACATAACGTCAAGAAGATAGTCCAAAAACACAAGTCGGTGAACATGGGCAAATCAAAGGAAAATATGAAATGCACAAAGTAAAAAAGATCAACAAAATAAATAATTCAACTAGAAGGAAAGAATACGAACTTTATTTTTTTTTTAAAAAGAAAGAAGCGAAACAAGGTATCCACGAACTAGTGAGCTTTTTTCTGCTAAGCATGTGTCACCCGCCGCGATGTTTCCGTGTCAAGTCGAAATATGACAACGCTTTTCATGTTAAACTGGAAGATATCACCTCAAGAATCTTTCACTTATACCGTGCCGATATTTGAAAAAGAGGAGAAACACAGAGTTACAAGTCAGGAAGAGACGCAATAGTAGTAACAATTTATTAAAGCAAAGCAACAATCTGTGAGGTATACCTGCCTATTAACAAACTGCAACGAACGTCAAGTGGAAATGAATAAGAATGTACAAGACGTCAGAGAAACACAGGCTGGAAAGCTAGAACTATGATGTCATAGCATTAATCTACAAAGCATACTACCAACTCGACAGGGAATATAATTATAGATTACATCTAAGGTATCAGAAATATAAAATAACAAATGGAAACCGATAAACACAATTCTTATAAGAGACCAAAACAATTCTCTATGTGAGAATAACCCATTAAAGACTCCAGACCCCAGAGATATACGAATCATTCGTCATCTATGGATGCCAAAAAGAAGAAATAAATATAGATGAGATGAGACCAAGATAAATAAATCGAAACCATGCCAGGAACTTCTATATCAAGCTTAGGGACAAAGACAAACTAAATTTAATCGTGAAAAAGAAATATTAGTTTTTACTACGATGGAAATATCACGCATTTTTATTCAAAACAAAACGAGAAATCATTGCCGACGTACGAGTGATCGCTTCCCGTTTATGCGTGTCATCCACCATATATAATCTCTTTGTCAATGTTATATACATGTACCAACATCTTTCTAAAGAAAACTAAAACTTAGATGCACACTTAAGTGTAAGAGAAACACACGTACAAATGTACCTTATATGTCGAAAATAGTTCATGATGTAAAAAAAGAAAAGTATGTACAGGATGTTAAGTTGCATATTTATTGAAGAAACGACAGACATAGACGATGTAGATATGAAATACAATTCAATATATATTATAATAAATATAATGCCACGCTGAATTCCATATGTTTGAGGAAAACTTTAAAATAAAGGGGATATCCCGATAAGTGTAATGTGTATTATCTTGTTCATTTAATCATGCGTAAGCATAATTGTTTAACCACAACCGTCTGCTAATGAACTCCTTTATAATCTTAATATAAAGAATGCACATTTCGATCCTAAAGAAGACAATGCCTTGTTAATCAACGTTCCATAATTGCGTATCAATTATGTGATATTATCTATTTACATTTATTGTTGATCATGATTGTACAAACTGAAAAGGGCCACCAATAATTATAATATCTAAAAGAGACGAAAACCAATTTTGTTATAAAGAGAACTTCGTTTAAGAAACAAGGTCTAACTACGATTCAAACAACAATCAACGGACACTCAATGTGAAAATTTAAAAATAGACAAAACCTAGATGAATAAAGATGGGAAGGTGGAACAGTCTAATAGATTTGACAATTCTGCGCAATAACATTGAATAGAAAATGTATTCATCAAAAGTGTTGAAATATCAGGTGGACGAACAAAGTTAAGGAAAACACCACAAAATCAATAATTCAACTAAATGAAAGAACAAAGAACTTATTTTAAAATCCTAGAAGCGAAAAAAGGTATCCGCGAATGAGTAAGTGTGTCTCGGCTACACATGTGTCACCCGCCGCGATGTTTCTGATATAATACGGTATATGACAGCCCTTTCCATAATAAAAAAATCGTACGTCGCCTCAAACATTTTCATTGACATCATGCCGCAAAACTCAAAAGAGAAAATAAAATGACAAGGCAGGAAGAGACGAAATAGCAGTAACGGTCAATAAAGAAATGCAGTGCAAGCAGTAAACGTTTAAGCGCACAGGAAAAAACGTTTAACTACGAAGGAAACATTACGCATTTTAATTCAAAACAATTTGCGAAACAGGTACACATGTACGAAATGCATCTTCCTCTTACGCGTGACAATCAGCGTTTTACTTCTATGTCAATGTGGTATATGATACTTTTCCAAAGAAAACTAATACTAGTATGCATACATAAATGTAAGAGAAACATGCTTACTATATCTGTACAGTCAGATTTAGTTCAAGGTTTAAATTATAAAATGTAAGTCAAGGTTTTAAATTATAATAAGGAAATAAGATAAATCAGACAACTTAAGTGGATTAGATAACAAAGTAGTTATTACGAAAACCCAATACTCAAAAGACCATAGACATGGGCAAAAAAAGGAAAACGGGGGAAGTCAACAGAAAAAGAAGAAATACACAATTAAAAAAGGAAACATCACGCACTTTTGATATAGCAAGTTTCTATAACACATTCAGTAGGATGTACCGGTATTTAAGTGTACACCGAGATGTAATCATTGAGGTCGATATTAAATATAGAATTACAAATATATTAAATATAAATATTACTTAGTTATCTAACTTCGCAATTTGTTAAACACGAAAAACTCTAATTAGTCTACAACATAACAGTAAAAAATACAATTAGTCATGCTATTTCTAAATTATCATTGAATGAAACAGAATGTGTGCATATATATGTGTGAACATCAATTACGCATATTTTTGTACAAGTTCATATGATAATTAAAACAATATTTAATTATTTCGACAATGAACTCTTGAAACCGATAATATTCTCATTTTCATATACAAACTAGTTTTATTTTCTGTTTTAGTTATTATTAAAAACGCTACAGTAGAGTCGCATCTGACTGTATATGACTGTTTCTAAACTTTGAATCACAATTGTGGATATTAGGAACGAAGCAATGTTTACGGCAACCGTTATAGTGTTTTTGTTATTAAATTTGTGCACAATTGGCGTTAATGGAAACTGGCAGGAACACAACAATTGTATGATCAAGTCATTCATTGACGCAACATTCAAGGTGTCTCAACTAGAAAATATGGAATGGAAGAAAACGCTTGAATCGAAAATAGACTCTTTTATCAATGAAACAGGTACAAATTATTGTTTTCCTCTGTACGATTACGGTTTTTGCATAAAGTATAATATTCTATAATATTTGAATAAATAAATATCAATATGACTATGCATGGATGTTGATGAGACAATGATACATTCTATTGTTTACTTTCTTATCGATTACTGACAATATCTTATACTAATTCATTTATTTACAAAATCCTGATATCTGATTCGATATTTGTTTTTATATTTTTTTCTTTTTTTTCTTTGACAATTCTTGTTTCCTCGAACTTATATTTTAAGAGTCAAAATCTTGGAATTTTATATGTCCTACTTCAATAATGAAAAGAAATGTAAATTAAAATACGGTTTCTGCGCATTCATTATGTCCATTATACATGTTTCAAACCTAATTTGCAGCGTATTCCGTTTTCTTGTTCTTTTCTGATATTTTTCGTTGACTTATTTCGTTGATAATTTTTATTTCTGCATTATTTCATCAGCAGACTATAATGCCCTGCCGAATGAAGAGGTGAAAAAGGAAATCAAGAAATTGAAAATGATAATAAAAACGTTAAGTAAGTATCTGCTTGACTGTTTATTAATTTCATATATCAATATAAAGTGATTACGAATATATATAAAACACAATCATTGAACCAATATGACATTTGTATAAAATTTAGAAACAAATGCAAAATATATTAAGGAGAATTGACCTTTGAAAAACTTTTGTTTACAATTAAAACTGAAAATAGAATTGACTAATTTACTTTTAATTATCAACATAAATTGAAATAAAACACAACGCAAATACAAATAAAAGGTTTGGTTTCTTCTGTACACAAGGTGATAAACTGGAGACGTCTGTAAGTGCAATTTACACAAGATGGGGGAGTACAACATGTCCAAAAAGTGCAGATGAGGTCTATTCAGGTATGTTAAAAATATAACAAAAAGTAAATCGAAAGTAAGAACTACAACACGCATTCTGTCAAGTAGTTATATGTCATCAAATCTAGGCTTATCCACTTATGCTATGAAAACATTTCATAATTTTATAATATAAAACAAACCAAATAGATTTATAATGTAAACTACAATTTAAATATGTTATTAATTGTATGCGGAAAAGATTCAAATATATCATAAAAAGAATTCCGTATATCACACTGTTACAGCAATTCTGAATAATTTCTCTGGTTGTTTTACATATCTTATCGTCATTTTATATCTTGTATCCAGGATACATCGGTGGCACAAATTTTGCAACAACTGGGGGAGCTGCGCATCCTGTGTGCTTATCCAAAAATCCTACAATTGAAGAACAGAAAACTAAAGCAATCCACTACGCGCTTATACATGGAACGGAGTACGAGACTTATAACTCGCAACATGAGCACGATGTACCTTGTACAGTATGCAGAACACGTGGTCACTCTACAGTTCACATGACACCTGGTAAGTAAATTTGGAGATGTACATAATCTCTTGATCAGCATGTGATAATGTAACATTGTTTCTACATTAAGAGCTGCTCACGTTGACCAAAGAGGAAAATGTTGTACTTGTGTGATTGCAATTTTGGTTTTGAATGCAAACATCAATTATTGCATTCATTCAGGCAATTAAACTGAAATATATTTTAAAAGTCAATTATGTAGAATTTACAGGCTGGATTATGTAATGCTCCTTAAAGTCATCACTAATTCGCAGTTTTTGTAATTCATTTGGCACTAGCAGGGAACGTTGCGTATCTAATAACTTTAAATAAAAGCCCTACACACTTCCTACTTTAATTTGAATATGTATCTCCGTTGTTCTTCATGGTTCAATATTTATTGTAATTAATCATTTTCGTTTTCAGACAACAAAACATGCTACTCCGAATGGACGCTTGAATACGATGGGTACCTGATGACTGGACACGGCACTCAACAACGGTCAGCCTTCCTTTGTGTTGATAAAAACATGGACGTGATACCTGGTAGTGGTGGAAAGGCTAACAAAAACGGCAATTTGTTGTATTACGTTTCGCCTGCATGCGGTTCATTGCGATGTCCACCTTACAAGCAAAGTAACACATTCTATCTGAAGTGTGCCGTCTGTTCCAAGTAGTAATAAAACGTTATTATGGAATAACAATTAAATTACACATCATACGATAAATACGGTGTCTGTTGTTAATTTCTAAGCCAATTTGTAGTATATCAAGGACATGCATCATGAAATCAGAATTTGCTGAAGGCAGTTTATGTAGTTGGGTATTTGGCTTTTTAATGGAGTGTTTGTCCTTCATTACCACAAACACACCTTTTTTGGCCTCAGAGCTTTGAATTATCGAGGTATTTTCTATTCTAAATTCATTTCCTCTTCGAGCCAATTGATGCGCTTGACTGCGGGTCAAAAGCGAGGTCCTCGCACCCATTTGGTTGGTTTGACGTCATTATTAGTTCGTTTTGATGGTAATTTTTTGATTGTTTGTCAATAAACTTTGTTCTGCTCATCCAAATTCTTCTTGTTTTATTTATTCTTTCCTACAGTAAGATATGTTTTACTTTTACCATGGAAGGGTTGCAGTGTATTGATAAGACAATGAAATCAGGTAACGCGTGCCCCTTCAAGAACACCTTGTTTCACTTCTCGGTTTTTGTTTTTAAATAGGAGCTCGTGATGTTTACGTTTTTAGTTTCTAATTGTGTTTTGTTATGCTCCCGCAACGAAGTGGTGGCGGGGCATTATGTGTTACCCTAGTTCGTACGTCCGTATGTCAAAAATCTTGTCAGGGCTCTATCTCTTGTTATACAAGGTACTGAAACTTTACACCTGGCTAGTATGAAAATCTTGCAAAGCGTAGGCTAGTTTGACCTACATTGCGACCTTTGACCTACATCATACCATCATACCATATGACCATACGTAGGTACGCCACAAATATTGCCCGGACCTTATGTCCAACAAAACAAGGACATAGAACTTCATACCTTACATGTGGAATCATCTTGTGAGGCAGTGTGCCGCATACCCAAAGTAGGTTTATGTGAGCTAAATTTTTACCATTTACCTACATCAAAGTAGAAGCTTATCCGGGCTCTATATCCAACAATACAAGGCACTTAAACTTCATATTTGGCATGTAGGTCCGTTTGGCTGATTCTGTGTGTCCCTTACCAAAAGTAGGTCACTTATACATACATTCGACTATTGACCTACATGTACATCAAAGAAAAAACTTGTCCTGGGACTAACTAATACAATCAAAGGCATTGGATACTTGACATATGGGTCAATCTAGGTGAGACGGCGGGTTCCGTACCAAAATGTAGGTAACTTATGCCTACATTTCGACTATTGACCTTCATCCAAAAAAGCGTGTCCACGCTCTATCTCCTACACTACAAGGCATTGGAGTTTCATACTTGGCATGCTGGTTCATCTAGGTGCGGCTGTGTGTCGCGTACCAAAAGTGGGTCACTTTGACCTAAATTTCGACATTTGACCTACATACAAAAATTCCGGACTAATATAAGGCACTGGAACTTTTTACTTTGAATATGGGTCTATCTAGGTGATGAAGTTTATGGGGTACCAGAAGTAGGTCACATTGACATAAATTTCGACTTTTGACCTACATCAAAGAAAAAGCTTGTCCGAGCTCTATCTCCTACAATATATGTACACTACATTGGATCTTCATATGTGGCATTTGGGACAATCTAGGTGAGATGGTGTGTAGGTTACCAAAGGTAGGTCACTTTGACCTTCATCACAGAAAAAGCTTGTTCGGGCTGTACCTTTTACAATACAAGGCACTAGAACTTCATTCTTGGCATTTGGGTACATCTAGGTGAGGCAGTGTGTCGCGTACAAAAAGTATGTCACTTTGACCTAGATTTAGACTATTGAACTACATCAAAGAAAATCTTATCTTGACTGTATCACTTACATTACAAGGCATTGGAACTTTGTACTTTGAATATAGGTCTATCTAGGTGAGGCGGTTTTCTGGGAACTAGAAGTAGGTCACATTGAACTATGTTTCGACGTCTGACCTACATCAAAGAAAAAGCTTGTCCAGGCTCTATCTCCTACTCACCTACATCAAAGAAAAAGCTATCTCCTATATAACAAAACACTATAATTTTATAATTGGTTTGTAGGTTCATCTAGGTGAGGCGGTATTGAGTACCAACGATAGGTCACAGTGTCCTACATTTTGACCTTTGACCTACATACAAAAAACCTGCCCCGACTCTATCTCCAACAAAACAAAGCACTGAAACTTTATACTTGGCATATGGGTCTATCAAGGTGAGTCTTTGTGTCCCGAGCCAAAAGTAGGTCACTAATGCCTACATTTCGACTTTTGATCTATAACAAAGATAATGCTTGTCCGGGCTCTATCTCCTACAATACAAGACTTATAATCTTAACAATTTCGAGGTGGGTCCTAGTTAAGGCGATATGTCCGGTACCAAATGTAAGTCACTTTGACCTAAATTATGACATTTGACCCACATCAAACACAAAAAAGCCTTATTGGCTCTATCTTATACAAGGCACTGGAAGAAAAGCGCGGTGGCTCAGAGGTAGAGCTTCTATTCAAAGTGACAAAGAAATTTCATATTAAAGTTACAAGTTTCGGTGTAGTAGTTTAATGTGATGTCAAAAGTGCAGATT
>JAUMGZ010235490.1:0-10852 GCA_032359645.1 Pododesmus macrochisma | reverse complement strand
GGTACAGAATCTTGGCGCGTCAAACCAAATTCTCACGCGTGAAATACGCTTCACCAAGCGTTAACGACAGCCCTGCTCAGGCTGTGTCTGTATAGGTGCCACAGGATGGAATTGTGAGAACAATATATGTGCGACTTTGGGGATATGACAGTACTGAATAACTAGTACAAACTGTTATGAACATGTTAGTTTTCACTTGTGATATCTTTATCGATCAAGCGCGAACAAACTTAAATGAACTGAAATGTTCAACATGGAAAGACAAGTTCTGTTTTCAGTTTCTGTGATCTACATGGAATGACAAGGATTTTAACATGTGGCAAATCCAACAATCTATACGTAAAAGTTATAGAATACATCTAACGTATGCCATATATATGACTCTTTGATGAGAAAACTGAACGAGCGTTTTCGGAAGTAGCAATGCTTCGTTGGAAACTGAACGCTTTATCCCGGAAGTCGTCTGGAGGAAGATTTTCCAGACGACGATATCAATGGAGTTCCCAGTCATTTACTTTGCGTCAGATTCTAACCAGATTTAAGCTGCCATGTGTGGTCATGTGTTGTTATGAGTCGTGTCCTATTGAGTGGTCAGAGTTTCAGTTTGACCTCTCACAACCCCTTCTTCTCCACAGCAGCCGGGACGTCCAGAAACTGTACACCCGATGTGTCCGAAAATGTACAACTTCCGGTCAGCCAGAAGAGTTTGGTCCAAGTTTAGTCATACCGGAGGATTATGATGGTAAGAACATAGAAGTACATTGATTATGGGGTCTACATAATGCTTTTTACTTTTTTATTTGGTCGTTGAAAAATACAAATATAAGGTTGTCTGTATTTTCTTTAATACGCCCGAATTGAGACCATATTGCATCGTTTCTGAAGTTAAGTAGCGCCCTATATATATGTTAAATAATTTTAAAAAAAATGAGTCACAGTTTTGCGACTGTTCATAATCTCTTAATAACATAACTAAAATGCACCTATTTTCCACAAAGGATCAAAAGACCGAGTCAGATTTCATTACTAATTATATGTATAATGCTTATGTAATATGTACACATCTTCTTAAACGACCTCTTTCGTTTTGTTTACTGACAAATAAATACGCGTAGTTTGAAGCAATTAAATGAAAATTGTGATTTTCTCAAGCTTTAAACTGTTAACGTATATTTATATTTTATAAATATTTTATTTCAAGGTGTTATGTTCTCTTTCGTTTGGTTTACTGACAAATAAACACGCGTAGTTTGAAGGAATTAAATGAAAACCGTGATTTTCTCAAGCTTTAAACTGTTAACTTATATTTATATTTTATAAATATTTTATTTCAAGGTGTTATGTGAATGTAATTGGCATATATAGACATGTAACGTCAGGTATGTGCAAGCGGTAGTTGTATCACAATGTACCATTACCAGTAACACGGTCACAGTCTCTTATTATGTCTGTAAACAAACCCTGTGGCTAAAACTTAAATGTTTACTTAAACCTTTGTTAACTTGACCACAGGCTGGACAACATGAAGTATATGATGATTACAAGAAGTAAATAAAATATTGGTCAGCTTTTCTCGCCGGACATAGATTATATTACCCGAGAGTAAGTGATAAATAAAATAAAAAGGTTTTACATTAAGAAATCATTTTAAATGTGTATTTTATTAAGTTTAAATTGACCGTAATTTGTAAGTCGAGCCTGGGGTTAGTTTATATTTCTGGATAATGGAAAAATTCTAGTTGTATTGACATGGTCAAAGAAAAATTTGCTTTGCCATCGATGTCTTGAATATAAATCAATATAATAGTAATCTTTGCGGATGATATAGGAATAAAGTCGCGCTCGCCAAACAAATGTGTCCCAGACGTGAATACTCCTATAAAGGCTCAGTGGATCTTTTTTTTTACATCAATCATTCAACATTTGTAACCGTCAGAAAAATGTGTCCCACAATAATATTGACCAAAACATAACAAATAAGGGATAGAGGGAAAATTCAAAGGTTTTAATAAAGCCAAACACTGTTCACAAATTGCGAGCATCCGTTCATCAAGACTGTAAATGTTGTATTATTTAATATGCATATATTCATAGAACGCAACAAAACGATGTTTATATAAATATTTTCAGGTTGGTTTTACTTCATGAAGAATTATGAGGACAGACCCGTCAAACACAAAACGGTTGGATCAGTGTCGCAAAGTCAAGCGACCAAGTTCTATGTAAACTCCAGCTTGAGTTGTCTGACCATCAATAAAATTGACGAGAAAAAAACCCTAGACAGTGGGCGCTTGAACTCGAGAGAAATCATACGCCGTTGTAATGTGATAGATAACAAGACATTAAGGAAATCCTATAGAATGGCTCCAAATGTACTCACCGGAAAAGAGTTAGATAGTAGTTACGTGGTCTTTAAAGACGAGAAGGACGACGAAGTCATCCTTGGATGTTCGGAAAGTGGGATGTTTTATGAGATATATGAAAACAGCGATGACGATTCTGGTGTGGTGAGACCAATTTCAGACGTTTTATTACGCCGCGAAGCTTTCCCGCTAACGATTCGTCACGTGATTGGAGAACTTCCCGCTCTTACTTCCGGTTACACGGGAGTTTTGCACTGTGTTGATATTCGTAAGGAAGACACAGTTCTTGCTTGCACAATGGATTCACGAACTAAAATCCCAATGGAATTACAAATTGATTCTCCGTTCAAATTCAAAATATGTTTAAATGAAAGTCAGATGAAGCAGACGGATCACTACAACGACGCTTTGAAAATCTGTGACGCGGATGGGGAATCGTACGTACGTGGGATGAAACTTGCTTTCAATGTCACACCAACGTTAGATATTCTCTCCTCATTATCGTCCCTGGAAAGTGAGGCGGCAAGTATGGATAGACCTGAAACGTCACGAACAATTAAAGATTTACCGAACGTTGAGAAAGAATCATCCGCTGAATTAAACGATGCTGATACACCATCTTGTTATAACTCGGTAGAGGAATTGGATGAAGATATTCCGTCTTGTTACGATACCGGAAGTGACGTTGAAGAAGAAGACGCGCAATCCGAATTTTCCTTTAGATGGTCTCCAAAAGAAAACTCAAGAAAACAACTAAACGGCAAATCGAAACCACCCAAAGTGTTCAATAGCTCTATATTAAGTTTGGCCAGTTCAAAAGCATCTATCGAGAAAGACATCAATGTTTGGAATGAAAATCCAGATGTGGTGTAACCTTTTAGAACATAGTACGTCGTACATAATAAACTGGAAACACGTGTACACGTAGGACACCATGTGACTGGTGCAATCATTATTGACATAAACAAACCGTAACATGCCGAGAATTACTTATAGGCACGACGGATTTCTGTAACTCGTTTTATGATTATCTTGCATGAATCTTTATATAAACTCAAATTCTCATCAATGATAATGATTCGTGTAATCTGTAACACTTTATAATAATATAACTCCACATTTAGTAGTAACCCTAATTAAAACACCCGGCCCCATTAATAACCTAGCTGTCGTTGCTATTAGGAAAGATTAAAAGAGTTTGTTTGCGGATAACAACTTACCAAAAACTGCTGATTTACTAATAATTTTTCATAATTATTGCTGAATTTTGTTGGGAGATACATGCGTACAGGCACGCATACACATACATAAGTTTATACATCGAAATTGTAATACAAAGAGAAACATAGTTTAAATATACTTGTAAAAATGAAATTTATGATAAAACAAATCAAAGAGAACAATACATTTCAAGTTATGATTAGTAAATATACAATATTATTGGATTATAAATTTCAGTTTTAAACTTTCAAATTACAGACGTGAAAACATTTATAAGTAAAGATAGCGCACAGGAAACCCATATTTTAGAAAGATGATATACCGGTTAGTATCCCTGTTATATTTAGAAGGATAATATACCGGTTAGTATCTCCCTGTTGTTATTTAGACCACAAATTGTACCTTTGTTAGTTCATCTACGCACATTTCAGTCAAAACAATTCAATGTGAAAGTCTATATTCTGGCACACCTCAAATATTAAATAGTTCTTACTTTCTATATTTAACACTTTAATTACAGTATAGAAAACATGAATCGGTGGACTCGGACTAAGAATAACATGTACATGGTGATGAATAGTTACACGTGTATATATGTTAATGCACATCTGAGATTTGTTAACTTTGGGTGCTCAGGTTTCTTCCCACATGAACAATAACAGTTACTGTAACTTTAGCATGTATTTTATCGCTGTAAATGAAAGCTTTGGTGGCCTTTAACAAATATTAAAAAGGAGAAACCATGTCGAAAGCAACGTGGAACATTCATTATCAAGTTTTCAAATTATTTTATTGCTCCTTAAAAAGGCATCAATCACGTTGTTCCCATATACTTGAAGGATCGTAGAGAAGTCAGTATAACTTATAACTTGATACAGGTGTTTGTTACTATTTGATGGATAGATTTATAAATTGATGGCGTAACGAGATTGATTTATAAACGATCATTGATTCTTTAAATGTGCAATATATGACTACAGGTGCGTGGAACTTGGTTTAAAATAAAGATAAAAAAAAGTATAATTTATAGGTTTCCTCTGAATTAAAGATACACTACATATAGGATTAACATGCACAAAAATACTAAATGAAATCTAAGGAAATATATATTTAATTCTTTGTACAACAATAAAATTTGTTCCTAAATGCACTATATACATATCAATAGTATTTAACGACAGTGTAGTTATGTATGTTTCTGTCGGGCTGTTTTACATCGCGTACCTACCATTAATTTGACTGTTTTTTTCTGGCCTACTTTGACTGCACCACATTCTGATTTAAACAAGCTTTAAAAAGCTGTTCAAGCGCGACCAGAGAAAAAACCGAGGAAGATAATCTAATATAAACCATTGAACCGATGCTAACGGCACTCTATAATAGATTGATTTCCTCTCTCTTCCAGCTGCCCTTAGCTCCGTTTTCTGTTGACTGATGTTTCGAAAATATTTACTTTAGAGTAAATAATAGGCATAACACTAGCGGATTTAGGGGGCGCACCCCTCCAAAAATGTTTCAAACTTAATGTGAATTTTATTAAAACCACTAGATTGCCCCTTAAAACAAGAAAAACCAGGAGCCGCGGGGCCCCGCACATTGACCCCAACCAAGAATTCGATTCGCCCTTTTACCAACTGGGGGTTCAAAGGCGGCTCCAAAGACCACCTGCCTTTCCAATTGTTCCCTCCGCCCACCTAAGCCCAAACCCTGGATCCGCTAATGCATAAAATATGACACGTCCACTAAGTACACCGAGGAGAGCAAGGTACTTGCTATGTTTAATGTAGCATTAATATATGCAATAAAAATATGCAATTATAACTTTGTGATATAGTAGTCCCAGTTTGTTAGTGCCAGTACGTATAATTATATGAATAATATATAATTAAGTATTATTATACTGATTGCCGAAGCTTCTATCTTTGTTAAATATAACATAATAAGATTTTTCTCTAGTGTTTGTGTTATTTTTAATGATTGTTTCTCTTTGTGACACGCTATGTGATGAAGGGTTTGTTGGTTTGTTTGTTTTATTGGGGTTGGCGTCCCTTTAACTCATGTATAGGTCATATCGAGACGGTGTCTGCTTGCGATAGTGCGCAATTATGGCGACTTTATAGTGCTGTCTCACTGAAATATCACACCGCAGACAAATTGACATACTTCACTCGGTCACATATGCTGACACCAAGCCAACCAGTCCTTCTCCTTCCCATTAATGCTGCGTGTTAAAGCAGGGAGCGAGAAGAGTGCCAAATATTAACGTCTTGGGATATTGCGCCACCAGGATTCGAACTCACGACTGCGATGTGATGAAGAGATCTTGATCGCATGCATATGAGGTTATATGTAATTTGTTTTGAACTATTCTTTTCATTTTAATGCCCATTACGTATAAATTCAAGTCTGTTAGTTAGTTTATGTACATGCATTTTCCGGTTGGCAGGTTTTGTGTAAGCAGAGAATTCATTGCCATCCGGCCTTCGACGTTCCGTCAACTTCAAGTTTTAAAGAATTAAAGTTTCCCTTTCTTGCATTAACACACTAAGTTTCATGGAACTGTATTATAACGTTACTTAAATCATTTGACGGAATTAATGCTTTCAGAAAACTATGACCACATTTAAATCGTTCCCATTGGTATTAGGCGACTATAACTTGCGTGTGTCGAAGATAAGCTTTTTTTCTGCAATTTCTGGTTTCATATGAACTGAAGGTTCAACTTGAACTTTCCATAAAATGCCGTCCATCGTCGGGAGTTCTTAACCAAACAAAACAGACTGGACCAATTTCAATCAAAATAAGTGGGAAGTATTATTGGGCTGGGTAGGTGGGTGTTGTGGTTCAGACTTGTTCAAATGATAGAGCTCGCAGCTCAGAGGGTGCTACTTAGAGACCAAGCTGTCGGGGATATTTGACAACGAATCAACAATTTTATTCAAAATGTGACTCTGGGACCATTGCATCAGCATAATAAATAAGAACAAGTAGGATCGACAGAACAAAGGGCATTCACAAGCGAACAATAGTTTCATCAAAAAGTCACCACCATAACGATCCAGCAAAAGAGACGGGTATTCAATAATGATGCCAAACCAACCAAACACGTGAGAGGACCTCACTCATAACCTAAATCCCAAATCAACAATCACCAACGGAATCGAAGGGGAAAATGAATTTAGAATAGACAAGACCCCGATAAATCAAAACTAAGAAGCCAAAAAAGGGAGGGCGTTAAAGAATCTAATATAGATACGAAAATGCTTTCTCGATAACACTGAAAATAAGTCGGTATGATTAAACACGTATGTGACTCGCTAAATTTCTCCATATAAATTTATGTTAATTTGTGTAATATAAACATACCTCGGTTATAAACATACAGAAGTACTTTGAAAGTTTTATCGATCACATTGGGTTTTTTTTTCTCTTATGCTTTTCGCGAGATACCACTTTTCGTGGATTGCATGGATTACCTAATCCACGAAAATTTAATATATATATACCGTAACGAAATATTACAACTTTATATAGATGTACGTATCAACGAACTTACATACTAACGCGAGTGACCACTTAAGAGAAACTACGAACATTGACACCCATACAAATTGATAATCATGACAATTGATTCCTACGAAAATAAGAGAACCGCAGTTGTTTTGAGAGTAGAGTGGTCGAAAAAACAACAAAATACAAGACTTGTAAATTGAAAGCTTCATTTTATAATTATTAACTAAAACATAAATATACATTATTCAAAAGTATGACTAGGAATAAATAACATTTCAGATGAAACACTTACATCGTATAATAAATAATAATAAAATAAAACAGTAATATTTGATTTTACTGAAGCTGTTTTGTATTATACCTATTTCAGATTAAAGGTAAAAAGCGTCGAAGTCTCCCAGTTCTGTTTTTGTGTACAAATTACATCACAAATTAACAAACACGGACTGTCTTGGAATATTTTTTTCTCAAGTTAATCTTGATGTAAGTATAAACACAAAGTCTTGGATTGAAACTGTCCTCTATCTCTTTTGTATGTCAAAATACAAGTTAATGCAGGCCTCGCCTTAATGTCAGTTTCTAGATGGATGACTAACTCTTAAAACCAAGTTCACATTTTTGGTATGCATCCTAACTCTTAACACGGCGAGTGATCAGTGCATGTATCCTCATTGACAGGAAGTCGTGAACTCCTTTCGGACAAGCTTCCGTGGGATTGCGATTGACTTAAGCGTTAGTATTCAACGTTTAACATTTGTTACAGTTTTGATGATTTTCAAACAGTTTCCTGAATCGGATAGAGCATGCAACAGCTCTCAGGGCAGCTTTCCCTTTTGGTTTATTTTTCTTCACCATAACTGTCGGGAGTTCTTGAATTTCAGGTTCCGGTTGTAAGTCTTGCATAACCTTACGGAACTCCCTAGAACCTTTGGGAACAATTGTTCTCTCGGTTCGTTCACTCGGTGGAGTAGAGCATGATTTCCGTTCTGTTTCACTGAAGTTTGCGCCTTCTATGTCAATAATAAGACTTCTCCAGAAATTTGAATTCGTTACAGATACCACATCTTCATTATTGTCAATACTATGACAGATTTCGTCACCAGTTACTTCAATAGAGGATGGCGTCGAAATAAATCGCATTTTCGAGAGAAAGGAAGTTGATGTTAACGTTTTGAATATTTCGGAATCGGCTGTCTCTATGTATTACTTTTAGAAGACACGAGTATGACTTGCACACAATCAGTGTTGTTTCTATAGCTTCTATATCAATGTCACATCTACAGTGCTCCTGTTGCAGTAATTAAACTATGCTTCACTATGTCGGGTTATGTTGGTTCGAGCTCTTGCACCGCCTTATATACTCTATGAGTGTCAACAAATAAAATTGTTTACCAGACGAACCTGACGCACGAAATATGTTTAAAAAAACAAACATATAAGATATGGGTGTTAAAGTTGTTGAACCTTATAATTCCAAATCCCCAAAAGGTCAGAGTAACACTTAGTCCAAACAAACACTTGTGATTTCAGTATACCTCCTCGATGTGTTTTCTCCCAACGAAATTAAAATTGTAAGACCTATTTGTTATCATTGTTAAAACCAAATGACAACATTTCTAGCTTTGTTTTGCTGATGCATACATACCTATCTGTTTCTGTGTATTCAAGGGATTTATCGTACGGATAAATAGCGAGTAAGGTCAATTTAGCTTATGTCCCGCGAACACGTAAACAGAAGATATTGAAAGGAATACCACTTAAAATGTATCGACCGAGATTTAATTGAAAAATCGATACGTATACAACATTTCATTCATAAATTAAAGATGTACGCTTGTTCAATTTATGTAGGTGCATTGACTATAAGTTTGAGACAGTATTTGCTAAACGGTAGTACATGTACGACAAACAAGGTGAAATCGAGCCAATAAGACCGTCATATAAAAATGAAACTGACCGTAAGGTGGTCAATTTGTCAGAACATTGACCGCAACATTACGCATCATTAACTGACCTAAGAGCCTGTACACTGTCTTAGTAAGTTAACATTTATCTAAGAATTGCTTTTGTTTGATGTATTGTTAATGGTGTAGACGAATTGGCACGGTGCGAAGATCAATAAACCGAGTTTTACTTCCAATTTGTTACTTTCGTCAACGTTGACAAGTTATATTCGAGTCCATGCTACCGTATTGTACATGTCTTGATCTCACTGCTGTCATTCTTGTTTGTTTGTTAAATTAGGGCTTAACGTCACTTCCAGAGTACTTCATCGATATCGTGACAAAAAAACCAAAGCAGAAAACCAAATGATAAGACAGGAAGGGAAGCAGCGACAGGAACCGGAACTGAAAGCAATAGGGGTAGTTCAGAAAGCAGGATGGAATCATGCAACGGCGTTTCCGCCTACTCTTCTATCGAACTTTACATGGGGATTTTTACAGTACAAGGGGTTAAAGATCCCTGTACACGGGACCGCCAGCTTAGTTAAGCGTCCCCTCTCAAAGCAGATATTTGTCTGATCTCTAACTTTCAACCTGTCTGACTTGGGTGACCCTACCAGAAACACAAGTTCCCACCAGCTATGCTCTCCAAGTCATTAGGACGCTCAAACCTCCCTACCACGATATGGTGTTTAGCATAGGGAAGGTGATGTCATTTGCTACATTCCGAATGAGGATATCTGAATTAGAAATACAGATATTTGATAGATATTCCGAATGAAAAATCTAAAATAGTGGATAAACACTCAGATATAGAATTTTAACTCTATCGTTCAAGTTCGGTTCCCACACGTATATATATACTCTTTCAAAAAAGAAACGCAAAATGAGTTTTGAGTCAGGGACGGTTGATCAATTTAATACAGAAGGTCGACTCATCACTAAACCATACAATTCTTAACCGTTGACGAGGCCATATCCTGTGAATTTGAAACTTTGCCGATGTCGTTGACGCTGCTGTGCCGTCAAGATGACCCTCGAGCTGGACTTCAAGCATTAAGTCCTCCTTCACGTAAACGGTTCCAAACAGTCTGTGCCGATATCCTGTGCGTGCCAGATAATGCAGATACGGTAGTCTTCTAGATGTTTCTTTGATTGTCCCGTTTCCAGTCCTGTGGAATGCCGGTGGTTTCGCCCAAAAACGTGTTCGCCCAGTTGTGGTTTTGCCCTTTGAAACACTTGGTTTCCCGGATCTCCGAAGATCATGTGCCGTTCCTTGGTTTTGTAACGGATCCAAAGTCTAGTTATGGTGTTTGATACCACTATGAAAAATAAGGATACAGGTGACAACGATTCGCCGGGTTCCAAGCGCCCGATGGTGTTTTTTCTGTGCTTTTTTATTTTAAACAGTTTATTTAAAAATCTTCATATAAATATAACAACAGTCTTAATATAATATTTAAAAGTTCAACACTAAACTGTCGTCTGTTGTCCGGCCGAGAAAAGTTGTCATTTACCAATATTTGTTAAATTCTTGTTTATTTAGCCTTATAAAGTCTTTCATTAATCGACAACTGATTCTAACGATATACCTGAATGAAAACCCTGTATTTGTATAGCCTAGGTGTTGCTGTAGCACATGCATTCTCTCAGTGTCAGTATTTTTTGGTACGGTGACACAGCTAGTATGGGACCGAAACCGGAAATTGGTAGAGAGCGAAGCGAGACAACGTGTTTACATTGAACATTGAAGGTAAGAATTTCATTTATTTTATGCATTTTTATGTATTTCACGTGTCCAGTGATTTGTAC
>JAUMGZ010235479.1:0-10852 GCA_032359645.1 Pododesmus macrochisma | reverse complement strand
GCGAAGCGTGAAACAAGATGGCTGCCTCCCATATTTGGAAGTGAGGGGTTCCGACGGGGTAAATTGAGCCTCATGTTTACGACACAGGCTGGTAACACGGAAAATGTTCTACTGTCAAGCCAGCCAATCAGAATTCTAGAAATTTCTTTGCAGTATGACAATTGTAAATACTGCCATTTATAAATATTAATAATTCATTTATTGATATTAAAAAATACCTATAAATAACTTTGTGAATTTAACCGACAAGAACTGCTCCCGTTCAAATGAGCACGGAACTTTTCATTCCTAGAGCTAGAGTCGGGCTAGGTCTATCGGCCTTTAGGACTTGGGCCTAGCAATTTTCAAAAAATAGGAGAAGGTGGCCATTGAAATGCATTATGTCGTTTGCTTACAAAAACTGAAACCGCTGTTACTGCAAATAATAGCGACGAAGTGGATAATCTGTTACAAGCACTCGATTGCGATACCAAAAGTGAAAGTAGGATGATACGTGGTGGTTTGCATGTTGCGCCCAACTATATTGGTGTCCAGTGTCGCTTGAACATACACTTGACTGAAAATCTTTAGTTGTGTAAATAATAATATTTCAAAAACGCTTTCAGTAAGTGCATTCCTTGCCTCTTTTGCAACCCTGTAGAGCTGAGTTATAGTATCCGTTCGTTTGTAGAGGGCACGGATTTATTAATATTAATAAATGGTTTTTTAACATTAATAATTGCCGCCATTTATTAATATTAAGAATTCATTTATTAATATTAATAAATGATTTTTAATAAATCAATTTTTAATATAAATAAATGCTGCCATTTACTAATATTACAAATTCATTTATTTTCAGGCGGCCAATGACATAGTCAGAATTCAGAGACGAGCAGGGGGATTACAGCAACCGCGCCAGAAGAAGTATCGCAACATCGATTCTAGATTGACCAGCTTGATCATGAAGCAGCGACTGGAGACCGGTGCCATTGACATTATGACGTATTCCATATTTCTTTTATGTGTGAAAAAATTCCTCAGTTATTTCGTGTGATTCATAGTGAAGTGACTATTTCGCGTGTGATTAGGAATTCCTTAGTTATCTTATTTATCTTTCATTGTACGTATGTATTTATATCAAATTTGCGTAATGATATATAAACTTAGCGCTTTATCTGAGTATTACCTAAATCTTACTTTCTTTTACTTTATTTTGTGTATATATTTTTGTTCAAGTTTAAATGTAACTTTTAATTTCCATGATTTGTACTTATTCTTTTTTTATATGCGTATTATTCAAGTTTCAAAATGATATATAAACTGTAGTGCTATATTTTTGTTTAATTTTAATAGTTTTTTTTTTCATTCTTTCTTCTTTTTAAATGCGTAATATTAAAAGTTTCACAATGATATATTAACTGTAGTCCTATATCTGTTGTTTTTTTTATATAGAACATGCAAGTGTCTGCGTTTTTGTTCACATTTAAATCTTATAACTATTCCATTTGGACGACATGTTATACTGATATTGAAAAGAAATGTCTATTTAAAAGATCAGATTATCTAGCTGAGTCTGTGTGTTACTTCATTCTTTTTCCTTTTTTACCTGTACAGGTAAAAAAACTCTGTACAGGTTAAAAAAAAACTCTGTACAGGTAAAAACCAGGTAGCAACAGAAGAAAAGGACCATTATAGTGCATTTCCCTTCGATCTCCGCAAAACAACATCTCTATAATTGTTATATATACTGTAGGCATTCCGGGAACACCCCTTCTACAGATATTGTACATGTATATTGTGAGTATTTTGCTCTGGTGTGAAACTATTGTGTTGTAAAGTTTAGCTTTATTATAAAGATGTTTTAGTCTATCGCCCGGTAGAGTCGTTCCTACGGACAAATACAGACCACAAACAACCTCAGTTACATGACTTGTTTATGCAATGTATATGATATTATAGATACGGATAAGTAGATATAGTTGTGCGTACCCGATGTACATAAATCATATACAGTCTATTATGTACCTGGTTTCGCTTCTAGTTTTTTAATTGAAGTTCGTGATGTTTCCCCTTTTTAGTTGACAAATGTTTATTTGGGTTTTTTTTCTGTGTATGTCCAACGGTTTCTTTTGTTTGCCCATTACTTTTGGATATCGTCTTGGTTTTTCGTATTTTCTACTATACTAAAATACAATGAAAAGGATTTTTTCTTCAAAACTGATGAAGAGATTGTTCGTGTTTTAATTGTTGTATATATAACTTGAACAGGGACTTGCATGTATATTTCCAATGCCAAACATAAACGATATAATTCCATTTTCATTCCTGTTAAATATCATTAATGTGGTATGCTTAAATATTATATGTCTTAATAGTAAACTTTAAGATAAATAACACATACATTTTCTGAAGTACAAAAAACTGGTTATTGTAAATCAAATTACATAAACTTACCATTTTAGGCTCGGAGTACTGTTGTCCCTGTGTGAAACTGACACATACGCCTACTGTAGAACAATCTACTGTACAAGCCGCTTGTACAATTAAAGATGGTTCATCAGTGCCCAACAGTAACTCTTATTGTCTTAAGTATTAATGTTAAACTATTAGTAGTGTAATTGTGTATTGAAGAGATCTTCCGACAATCATTATTTCTATACGTCATTGGGAGCCTAAAGGAATATATAGGTATATGTTTATTCAGCAATTAAAACACAATTACAAATTAAAGGCATTGAAATAACTTTTGAGTTGATTTTATCATTAGCACCTGACCACTGATTTGTGATCACAAATCAAACCATAGAAACAGCCGAAGGAAAAGGACATTACGACAACTCTATTTCTAATTTTTTGTTTACTTTGAGGATTTTAAGTTCATTACTTTAACCAAAATAATATAACAGACATATAGTCATGGCATACATGTACAAAGAAAAAAATAGGTGCGGAGATCATGTAATACACAACACATAGGACATTATATATTTTGGATTCACTTACACTTTTTTCAATCTTCTTTAAGTAGTTAAATTATTTGTGCTTAAAAGTTGCACAACTTTATATACAAATGGTCTTAACCAGGGATACGTTTTTATATATTTCCTACGTATGTTAACATAATGTGGACATTTCAATATAATGGTATTCGTCTTCTACTTCATGAAGATCACAATGAGTACAACATTTTTGTAAAAACATTCCTTGGATTAGATTTGTACAAAGAATGTTTGATGGTGAAGTCTCACCAATATTTTTATTACACAGAAATTTTCCAATGTAAGGTGCTTATATAAAGAGGAAAAGGTATTATCTGATCAATTCATTGAAAGCTGGTTCTCATAAATGAACGATTTGTTGAAGGGATAACATTATTGAATGTTTAAAACTAGTTTTGATATGGTACAATATTTACTTTGTCTTTCTAAAAAAGTTCTCGTATAATATGTAGATTTAGAACGTGTAAGTTTAAACTGCCTACGTTACAACCCACTTTGAAAAAAATTACGTAATAATTTGAAAAAAATATTTCAAATTGCGTTAAAACCGGGACAAGCTCAACGCGATATGAAAAAAAAAATTCAGATATTAGATTTTATAGAGAAAACAAAAAGGTTTACATAAGTTATAATAGTAAACAGCTTAAGTCACTTGTAAATCTGAAACAACTCGTTAATCATAATAAGGAATGATAACAATTTATAGTGCAAATATGTATATAATTTTCTGTCATTATATCATAAATGAATTATGTGTTATTAACATACCATCTTGATTTATATGTATGTTTATATTTGATAATGTTGTTTCAACTTATGCCCAATCCTTTTGTTTAATTGACAATAAAATATGTTAAAACTAAGTGAGTAAACTCTTGATAAAACTCAGTTGATAGAGATAATGTTTTAAATGTACATTAATGACTATGATTAATGATGCTATTATGGCTGTCAAATTTATATCCAATAATATAAGTAACATAGTGCAATCCTTTTAAATGATACAACTTATGTTAATGAAATGATATAGCACTGTATAATATATTGGGGTGTGCACATGTGTGAGTGTGTTCGTGTGTGTATGTCTGCTTATATGTACAGATAAAATTGATAATTTTCTATCAATTAGACATTGTAATTACTAAATAGTGTGTGTGTGTGTGTGTGTGTGTGTGTGTGTGTGTGTGTGTGTGTGTGTGTGAGCAGAGTATAATGAAATGTGTTTGATTTCATTTTATTACAACATCATAACTTAAACCTATACATTTATTAATTTATTAGCAGTAACCAATCTTTAATGTGTATGAAAATAATGTTTTATTTATATTACTGTATCTTGTAACTGGAATGGGAGAAAGTTTATATAGGCTCTGCGTGTTACTTCATCCCTTTGTCATAATTTTTATGATAATAAAATATTTTGAAATTGAAACAAAAATTCAAAGTACGTTAAAACCGAGACAAGCTCAACGCGATTTGAAAAAAAATCAAATTGCGTTAAAAATTGGGTCAGCTTAACACAAGTTGAAACCATTGCTTTTTTTTATTTCAAATTGCGTTAAATAGAGCCATTCTGACGCACTTTGAAATAATTAAAAATAATTTTTATGAGTAAATTGTTAACGATAACTAGAACTGACCCACCAGCAAGACCCTCGAAAAGTTTATATGGTCGATTGATTGTTTGTCGCAGATTTGTGAAACATTTATAAATATATATCAGAAAGCGGGAATTACTCCAACAAGTATACATTCAGAAAAATGTGTCAACAGATATTATAAGAGGGCAATAAATCTAACAAAAATTCGTAAAAATAAAAAAAATTGCAAGCGCACGTACAGCTTTACGCAGGGCTCTGATCATATGTACCAAGGTTCAAGCCTCGGTTCTTTGTAAAATCTGAAAATTAACTAACTCTAGTGAGATAAAACACGATATCCCATCCCAACTCGTTGCGGAACCTATATTTAGCAGTACTTTGGAAAAAATTCATATATGGAAATTGCAAAAGGAGTATTACTCAGCCAAAAAGTGTTGAAATACAAAATAGATCACAATCGCACATAAACAAAGTCTTGGTCATTTGTACCAAGTTTCATAAAACACAGAATTGGCGCTGTGGTACTTGGAAAACATTCGTAAACGGTAATACGTAGCAGTCTTATTAAGTATGTGCTGAATTCGCTGAACTTCGAACTTGCCGAGAAACTTGAGTAAGTAGTACACCAGGCAAGTTGGGTCAAATTCCGATATTGCTTTCACGAGATATCGCGCGGAAAGCAAACAACAGAGATAGATGGGAGGACAGACAGACGAACGGACGAACAAGGTGGCTACTTTAGGGTACATTTATCCGCATCTCGACGCGGGGTCCAATTTAAAATATGACTTTTATAAGTAAATTGTTAACTAAGAAAAACATCACTATAAAGGCGCCATAAGTGCGCACTGTCGCAAAAGGACGGACCTATGCACGAGTTAAAGGGACGCTTAACCCCAATTAAAACAAAAATACTAAGAAAAATAATTTGCGTATTTTTTGTGTTGTATGTTTTGTCACAACTCACTTTGAAAAAAATACGCAATTTGAAAGAAAAAAATTCATATTGCGTAAAAAAAATGGGTTAGCTCAGCACAGTTTAAATTGTTTCTATAGCTATACAAAGAATACGAAGCCTGAGAAATGTTGTTGTCAATACAACACAATACGATACAATTCCTTATTCTCGTTAACCATATATATATATATATATATACATATATATAATCATTGTACCTTGCGGAACTCCATGTCATGAGTAAGCCCAAGTTTATAATAGATAATTCCTTCAGTAGGGCTCCGGTGTCCTCATGATCATTCTCCGATAACCCATTAAACAATAAGTTGTAAAGCATCGAGCTATCTTGGAGATCTACATTGGTTTTTCTCTGTTATCTTTACATTCATGAACACTATATGTAATGTATCGAAGAGTTTACCGCAATCATCAATGTTTTGTTACAGGATGCTTATATCTGACTTTTTTTTCTCCGTTTGTGCTTTCATATAGTCGAAAAGGTCACTAATTGTTTGTGAACTATGCCCAAGCTCCTTGATGTATGAGCGCAACACTTTTATATCAGTGTCCATTGTATTCACTTTGTATGTCAGCGAAGTCAGAACCTGTTCAATGTCCAGAACGGGAGATTCTAAGTATATAAGCCTAGTGTCAAATTTGTTTAATCATCTCTATAAGACTGACCAAACTTTGAATAAAAAACCCTTCCCTAAGAATACTTCCACCAAAAATAGTTGAATTTAATTACGAGGTTTTAAAGAAATCGAAATTAAGGAAACTTATCACATTTTCTAGTATGTATGTCTGTACTTAAGACTTCAAGTCTCATGCGGGAAGTGGGAATGTTGAGGCCTCAATAAACAGTTTAACCACACTGCATGGTTTCGTACACGGTGACCTTCCTAAGTCGGTCCGCATGGATAACTAGTCTTGAGGATTGTTGTGAAGTCACTTTAATTCCTTATATTCTTGTGTTTAATTGTGTGATGCAGTTATTGTCTCTCGTTCTGTTGATTCCACTCATACTATTTTATAATATTAAACTTTGATCCGAAATTGCGTAACCTAATTTGATGCCAGAGTCACACCATGAAAACACTTCGTTCTCCATGCCCAAAATTTACATATACCTAAGCATTCATTTCTAGGTCTTCTCGTTTATCTTAATTTGGTAAAAACAAATTCCAAATTTTGGACCATGGTGCCCCCTGGAGACCGATCTCCAAATTAATTCCAAGACTAGTTCAATCTGACCCAGATATTTTCTAGTTGTCGAAATTGTTAAAAATTAACATATTTGCCATAATGTTGAGCTTTGAACCTAAAACGCGTTACCAAATTTAAAACCCAACGTTACGTATTGGTCAAATGTGTTCGTTTATGCCCAAAGTTTGCTACATTTGAAAGCATTATATTCGCTCTAGACATCTAGTTTATAAGGAGAATTGTTTTTGTAGTTTTATCAAATTTTTCGCGTTTTGACCCTAATTTGGGCCCACTGAAGCCAAGCCCCTTCATTTAAACAATTCTTAATCTTCTTCCCCATGGACGCATCCTCTCAATTTTTGTTGAAAGTCCAGTGGTGTTAGAGATGTCGAAAATTTGAAAAGTTCATTCCGAACGGTCAGACTGAGGACGGCACTTCTGTAGGAAAAGTCAACCTTCAGTCAAAACGGACTAAAATGTATCAATTTGTTTTAAACATACAATGCGACTGTTCTTTAATAATAATTTCTATTTACAGGCAAACCATAATCAACAATCTCTGGAAGATCAATAGTTAAATATCCATTTATTTGTGTATTTTTGTGGGTGAGGCGTTACTTTTACAAGGTTTATAACTTGTTCAGGGAGTTACATGTATATTTCCAAAGCCAAACATAAACGATACAATGCGATTTTCATTCCTGCTAAATATTTTTTTGATAAGGTATGCTTAAATATTACATGTCTTAAACATAATATACATTTTCTGAAGTACAAAAATCAGGACAAACTTACCATTTTAGACTCGAAATACTGTTGTCCCTGTGTGAAACTGACACGTACGCCTTAAGTAGCTATGAAAGTCGTTTGAACAAGTAAGGAGAGTTCATCAGTACACGCGTATTCTTGTCTTAATTATTAAAACTGTGCAGAGCATTACTGTGTACGTTAGGAATAGCATGATCAGACAACACAGTGAACACCGCCATGGTCATTCAAGTTTTGTTGAAACGGTCGATATAACAATATCCCGTTAAACGAGTGAGTTTGTAACGTATGTGATACAAATGAAGTAGAGGATGAAACTCATTTCTTAATTAATTGTAACTTCTATTCTGACTTAGGACGCTATCTATTTTACTCAGCATCATTTCGGCACATTTTAGCGTCATGAAAATTGGTCATGTCGAACGTGAAATAGAGACGCCTAACATATTTAATCATACATGCAAATCTACCGATGCAAGGCTGACAACACACGTGTGTGTGTGTGTGTGTGTGTGTGTGGGTGTGTGTGTGTGTGTGATTAAAACTACGTTTCTGTAAAACATTACCTTTCCCGCTGCAATTTTACATGACAAAAGAATTTCCTTTATATTCGATATTTTATATTCAATCAGACTCAATTTTACAACAACATCAACATAAAAGAAATGTGCACCCAGCTATTCGTTAGATGAAATGTATGCTTCATCCATAGCATGACAATTCCATAGTGGCTAACTGACCAAATGTCAAGACCGAAATGAGGTACGGTTCCAGCAGCTAGATTGAGGATGCAATAGCACATTAATTACCATCAATCTTAATCAATATCACAGAGAACCGCAGCATTAAACTTGATCTTTGCCACTGTTAACATGATGACAACAGTACTTATATTAACCTTTCACATTTTTGACTTCTGTACTAAACCAATAGACCAATTTTAACAAAAATTAGTAAGAAACATTCTCAGGGGAATGGGGTTCAGAATTGTTCAAATAATAAGGTTGAGCCTCCAGAGTCGCCTTTAGAGGGGTAAAAATAGTAAAAATTAAAAAATTCTTCTAATAATTCAGAAGGTCAAGAGCTTAAGAATATTTATCTGTGCAGTCACAAATGGCATTGTAGAAATAATGAGGCAACACTGAACATGCAATGATCAAATTCATAAACTGCCCTGTGGTGTTAAGTACTGTTTTAACAAACTTTTTAAAAGGGAAGTCATTCTTTTAACAATTTAAAAAAAAAAAACATAACGCACAAGGACCGAACATTCTCAGAGTCAAAAAGTATACTCTTCACTTCTTACGAAATGAAGATGTTTCGAGCGCGAGCGCTGATACAGTTATCTTAAACAACAAAATATTGAACTAACGATACATAAAAAGTCCATGCAGTAAGAAGTAATGTAATAGGTCAGTGTCACCATTTCTCGATGGAATGTCTTCAAATGTTTTATTACTTTTAAGTTAAAAAAAAACATTCTGTCACAAACAACTATCAGATTTCAGCATTTTAAAGATTTTAGATGGGATTTTATGTAAAAAGAAGTGAATTTTGAAAAAAAGAATAATTAAAAACATGTTTTTTTGCAAAAAAATGTCTATAAAATAATTATGACATAGATTAGTATTGTGTTAATGTAATTCCATTTAACTAATGCTGAAAATGTGTAAAATGAATAAACTGGTTAAATGCCTGTATTGCTTTGAAATACTTTAGTATGGAAAGAACGCTTTGTTACGTTAATAGAATACATGAAATATTAATCAGTTAAGATTAATGAATTTACAGAACATCAATTATGATACTGTCTCCCTGCATTAGTTTTAAAACTCGGTATGTACTTCATCTGTCGGTGTTTGGCAATCCAATCCAAAAACCGACAAAACCTGATCATTTCTGCCGGATACCAATGTTTGTGCATACTTATCTCACGGATGGAAGGTTTTTTATGTGAGCACAGAGGCACCGAAGATGTAAAACATGGTTCAGAATGCTTAAGATATGGTTATGTTATGACAGAAATTAACTGACATTGTAAAACATTGTGCAGAATGCTTAAGATATGGTTATGTTATGACAGAAATTAACTAACATTGTAAAACATGGTGCAGAATGCTTAAGATATGGTTATGTTATGACAGAAATTAACTGACATTGTAAAACATGGTGCAGAACGCTTAAGATATGGTTATGTTATGACAGAAATTAACTGACATTGTAAAACATGGTGCAGAATGCTTAAGATATGGTTATGTTATGACAGAAATTAACTGACATTTTTAGATAAAACATGACACATGTATAACTCGCCTTGGTCAGTGTGTGATCGTCGTTCTCGCTTCGGAAAACAAAGGTGACTTTTGGCGTACAGTTCCGTTTACACGCTATGGCTATTTGTTTTTATATCTATTTTAGCTGAGTGTCTCATAAGTCATAACTGGCTGGATGTTAATATATCTTGATTGATCAAATTATTCGAACTATCTGCCTTTTAATAATGTGTTTGTATAGGTTTATGTAAATATTAACATGTGACGCTCTAAAAAAATAATTTATTGTCATTGCATTGTGTATGGTGGAGATCTATCGACAATCATTGAGGGTTCCTGTATTTCTATAGATTATTAACTTGTTCAATTATAGTAACAGTGAGCTTTAAGGAATATATCCATATCTGTTTGTTCAGCCGATAAACCCACAATTACATGTATATGCTTAAGGCATTGAAATAACTTTTGAGTTGACTTTATCATTAGTACCTGACTACTGATTTGTGATCACAAATTAAACAATAGAAACAGTCTAGAAAGATGGACAAAATACGACGACATTAATTCTAATTCTTTACTTACTTTGAGCCAAAGCACTGGTCATTCGCCTCAAACACACACACACACGGCGGTGGCTTAATTGTGTTAATTTGTAAAATTTTAATTAATTATTTTTCCAAATGTGAAGTCCTCTCCGACACATGTGTTGTTCTCAGAGTTGACAAACATATTGTAAATTTAGTTAAAGATTTGCTAATTTATTGTGTAAATTTAGATAAAGATTTGCTAAATTAAATATATTGTGTAAAGTTATATTAAGATTTGCTAATATATTGTGTATTTACCCCCTGCTAATTTTAAATATTACACAATTTCAAATTGTGATTTATGTTAAGAATAATAATCTGTACTAGCTAAATGTTCTAATGTTGGATACCAAATGATTATTGCTTCCCTGTGCTAGACACCTTATCACGGTAGGGAAGTCTGCGCGTCTCGATGATCTGGAGAGCTATGCTGGCGGGAACTTGTGTTTCTGGTAGGGTCACCCAAGTCAGACAGGTT
>JAUMGZ010235468.1:0-10853 GCA_032359645.1 Pododesmus macrochisma | reverse complement strand
TATGACGTATAGCTAACTATATCGTGATTAAGGTCACTTGAGTTATGACGTATAGCTAACTATATCGTGATTAAGGTAACTTGAGTTATGACGTATAGCTAACTATATCGTGATTAAGGTCACTTGAGTTATGACGTAAGTGACAAATGACATCATTAATTTTCGAAGATTACAATTTTCAAAACAAACAAAAACCATCAGAAGCAATGTCATCGTATTGAACAGTTTGTTGTTAGAGACTTAAAGCGTGATGAGGTTCAGTTGTGAATTAACCATGAACGTCATTATAGTAGAATTCCAAGGCAAAATTGTTATCTTGATAATTCAGCTCAAAATTACGTATTTGCAGTTTATAAAAAGGAAACATTTTTTTCAAGCTTTTTACATTCATTCCAATCTTATTCACTTACATGCATACACAAGACAGTAAATAATTTAGTATGTGTACATGGAAACATGTCGACTGCTGTGATTATCCAATCAAAACAGTTGATGCAATTGTAGATTCCATGCCGCTTTATTGGTCAAAGATATGACCACCTATACGTGTATTCGTGTTGTACGTTTTCATGTACCTGAGCGTTGATAACGAAATCATCAAAATCTTTAACAATTAGAGAAAATACAGATATTCAAATGTTCCAACATAGTATAACTGCGTTTCTATTGTTCTCTAATTGTCTGTCTAAAATAAAAAGTCGTCGTGTCTGGATGTCTTTCTATCCGTCCTGATAAACGGTTGACACTCAAAGACTGCACCGAAAGGACTCTGACACCACAAAACGTTAAAATATGAGGTAAGAATTAAATCGTTGGTACCAAACAAGATTTAGTCCTGACTTTGAGGAATTATCTATCTATATTTAACAAAACATCTGCAGAATAATGTCACTGTCTTTTTGAAACAAAACAACATAATATCTGCTTTATTAAGTGGTGCAACCTTTTGAGAAGTCCCCATGCAACTCGACTAATACCAGGAGGTCGTAGAAATTGCATGGCGCCTTCAAAGATGCGTAAAACTAAGATTAAACGAGCAACGTGAGAATAGATCAAATAATGTGGCGCTAATTATATTTTGTGTTTAAATGTCAAATGTCTGTTAAAAGAATAACACATTTAAATCTTTAAAATCATAGTCAAGAAATTTTCCAGTTGAAATTTATAAAACAGTGGTATGAGTGTAAAATATATCGTCGATTACACGTTCACATTCTCGGCTGAGTTATGACGACACGTTCACATTCTAGGCTGAGTTATAAATACACGTTCACATTCTCGGCTGAGTTATTTCAAATATAAAATAGTGTTAGGAAAACAACATGATGATATGTAGAGACATTCAAAAACAGCACCGTATCATTAACATTTTTTCTTCTTCATTTTTTAGTTTTTACAAATCACTAGGACCAAAGTTGATAGCATCATTTAGTATAATTGTAGATGTTTTAAGATATTACAAAATCAGTACACTCTGAAGCTGTTTTTTTTGTACAAGCTTGACATTTTTAACACCCCAAAAATAACCCATCCATCACATCGGCGCTATCATAGACAATGAATAATATACTTATATTTCCAATCTCCAAATTGCTCTCTTCCGAAGAGGAGACAATACAAATGATGTGGAGTGTGAAGTGCTAAAACGCGACATCGAGAAAGATTCCACAGTGTACAGCTCACGTGCACTCTCCGATGGTATGATTTGTATCACGTAACACGTCTCACGAGGAGCATTGATAAACTTGATAAAACCCTTATCTTAATGTGCAAACAGAGAAATTCACAGTTTAAATCATCTTAACATTTATTTTGTTGGAGTGTCCTATTAACATTTTACTTAGTTAAATTTTGTAGTTTTTTTTTCTATTTTTTGATTATTTAACACAGAACCGGTTCTAGTAGCAATGGCGTTGAGTTGACGAATTCACATAACTGTTGCATGACGAAAGTGGACACGAGGATACACAATTTTTGGGTAAAATTATGAACGTGCATAAAAAACAGAATGCAACCAGAAGACCCAGTGCTTGAAGCAACGGCGTTCAGTTGACAATTAAGACAAATTTCAGCAAGCCACCTTTCCTGTTGTCAAAATGCAACAACTTCCGTCGCGTTGTCAAGTCTGCGCAGCTGCATGCGCAATTAATCGCCACCGGGGCAGTTCCTTCCAAGTATCAGTTTGTTATATGTGTTCATCTTTTATTCATATCGAAATAAGCAGATCCGATTGAGATATTAAAGATTGCCTCAGCGTATTGTAGGTTCTGAATGTTGTCTGTACATGCACATCGTTTGACAATCCTCTAAAATGGACAATTCATCTTTAAGACTGACGATGTCAATCAGACTGCATTCAACACATTATTTACAGAAAACATCCTGAAGAAGGGGGCTCGGGGGAATAACGGAAGATAAAGACACAATTCTCTATTAGTTTGGAGAACGTAATTCCGCATTCTTGCATGCAAATTTTACTTGACGAAGAAAAACACATCAATAAAATTTCAAAGTACAAACAAAAGACAAGCAAAACTACTGTACCATTTCATATAAAAATAAGAACCAAAATTAAATGGTGACTTTCTATTTGAGACAAACAAGTTGAAATGTCGATTTTTGTAGATCGGTTGACACTCACCGATACGTTTGCAGTTAACAAGCATTGATATTTGTTGTTGATAACAGAGATTGCTTGGATGGCCAGCAATGACACATATCAAAAAGACCCCTGGAATAGCATCAACGATAAAGTCGCTGCAGTTGATGTATTGGCAGTTTCCTGCCAACTAAAAGTTGATGACTCCGTAGTCCCCTGGAGCATTGTGGTGCAGGTTTTTCAGCTCGTTGTGTTTTAAGATTTCCTCGAAGTAATATTGCACCAAATTAAGAGCAACGCTTTTCTTGTAAGCAATTGGGAAAGAATTAAGAGCCAAACCTGTAATCTGACTTGACAGAGATGAACAAAATTGTGGCTTATGTAAGTTAAATGACTGCATGGCGATGCATGGTCCCACTGAACTCTACTAATGAGACCAGTATGGCACGCGTTGCTGTAACTGTTCCTGTCTGTGCACAAGCTTTTAACGACAGCCATTTGTCACAAGTCCCCCGAAGGTTTCAAAACAAACTAAAAAAATATATAAAAAGAAACCATGACCTAAAAAAGCTTCGCATATATAATTCGTTACTCGAAACCTTAAATGAAATGTAAAGTTTGCATGATCTTAATCAACAGACGAGGAACTAGAAACAATTATTTAACAATGAAACCTGCACCCGGTGATTGTTAAAAGGTTAAAGTTGGGTTACATCACGAGATTAATTTATTTTAAAGGCGTTGTATTGAATTACACAAATTCACATGAGATTTGAACGTGAATTGATGGAATTGTCTCGTGCAAAATGTTCTATTTGTAACATTTAGCACGTGTTATTGACAAAACAATTAAAACCATTAGTTCTGTTGCATTCTACGACAATGTTGCATATTTTCAAGTCTTAAAACTACTTAGTTTTGAAGGTTAACTTTTTATCAGCCGTAGCTTGGGATGCAATTGCCCCCTCAATCTGATTAAAACCAGACCTATTTTGCACCCGTTATTTGGATATAGCAGGGTAGATATGAGGAACACCAATAGTTAAGGTCAGAAATTAAAATATATATATATATATATATATATATATAATTCTCCTTGACGACGTTCAATGGAGATGCGCTAGATACACATCCCAGACCGCAGTACAGCCGAGGCTTGAATGAGAGTAACGGATTCACCCGAGGTTTGCTGATTGAATCAGACTGTTGCCCCCTACACCCAACATTTTGCCATTTTTCTTATTTTCAAAGACCAACTTCCAAGGAAATATATGTATGCGTCAGAAAAGATTTGAGATTATATGTTTTGCTCCCCATGCAATGGTTTCAAACAGGCTACGACCATTTCGATTCCTTTTCCTCTGTATATCTATAAGCCCCAGTCAGGGCCGTACATGTAGCTTGCGGGAGGGGGGGCGAGGAATTTTGCAATTTTTCTTTTTTTCTATGACAAAATTCCTGGCAAATCAGCAAATATATATTTTTTTGGCCGCCCCCCCCCCTCCCCCGCCGACTTGGCCACAGGCGCTACGGCCCTGCCAGCATTCATTCGCAATCCTATATAGTGATAATAGGTAAAATTGTTAAATCTAGACGTTACTCGAATATGTATCAAAGAACTTATTCTAACGTTGGTCGTAAATACAAGATCAAAGAATGGTTTTCAATAAGTCGCTTTAAGTTAAAATGTATGATGTTGGCTGTTTGATAATACAATTGATATGAAGATATATCATTACACAGTGGCTGGCAATGCTTGCTCGATATTGGACGGACGCGAACTTTTAGCGTATAACCCTAGCGCAATACTTGAAAGAGATTAAAACTCCTAAAACAAAATCTTATTCCTGATTATTGCTGTAGAGAGTGACAGTTGTGTTGTGTCCATAAGACTAATTTACATAGAGCACGACTATCGGGCTTATATTACCTTTTTAATTATCTAGATACTACCATTGTTTTTGTGATAGTGTGATGTAGAGGCTCCCAGTGGTGTGAGATTCAGGCTATATGGCAAGACGACGACGTGGACTTCATCAGAACCAATGAATCTACATCAACGTTAAGATTACTAATGGGAATTCTTCTAACAAAACAATACACCACTGTTGTTCATAAGTTCACAAGTCGTGATAAAGGATGCGGTCGATAGATACCCTATACTCCAACTGAATCACACCCGAAGAGTATTTTACCACGGACGATTCTGAGTCGGTCTGCGGCGAGGCCGGTGTGTTTGCAAGCTAATCAAATGAACAAAGCGTGGTTAATTGGACTAAAAAGACATGCATGCGAATTTAAAAAGAATGTTCTTATATTCCTCAATGTTACTCCAGTGTATTAACAAACAGTTTCATCCTTAATTTTTTAATTTCAAAATGAGTTGTTAAGTAAAACAGTGAAATCTTTCCTGTTTGACTAGACTGGTGTTTTCCTCTTAATTGCTATGACAAATAATAGACTGGCGATTACTTGTTATATGACGAAAACTAGACTGGTGCTTGCTGTTTAACAGTTAATGTGAGTTAGGCACAGAGGGTTGATAAACATTCTACAAATTTACCTTCCTTAAAAAACACTATTATTCTAAAAATCATATTATACGACATTCATTTTTTTGAAGAATTAAAACTTGGGAGACTAGACGCATGACACGTGGGTCAATACAAATATAGAGCGATTTGTTTACATCGGTGCCTCTCAATGGTATCACACCAAAAATGATTTCATTATCGCACTCAAGCAATGATGGATGACATGAATACATCAAAATGTCCACGATACGTCAATCTCTCCGTGAAATTGGAAATTAGTCGCCAAAACATCTATTTACTCTCTATAGAAATTAATTAGTGGAGGAAAAGAGGAGCAATCATGGTTAAAGAAAACCATGGTGAACGGGAGAACTTGATTGAATGAGAAATAGACCACCAAAAGAAATTGAACCTGGAAATTTACATTTGATTTAAAACCAATTTTTGTTTTGTTTTAAAATCTGCATTTAAAGCAAAGACGGATAAAGTAGAATCAATGACTCACGGATTATGATTCACCAATGAGCAGCATAGTGTTCAGCGATACATGTTTTGTTTCGCATTATTTTATTTTAGTTTTAAAGATTTTCCGTTAAAACGCATTGCATTTTTAGCGCTGTAAATTTGCATAATCCAAATATTTATGAAACAACATTTCCTCGACCCCAATACAACGTATACGAAGCAGTATAAGCCACGAATTTCGTAACACGTGTTGCAACGTAATGTGTATGGTAGTGTACCAATGACTCCTAAATATGATACCGTACATACGAGACAGCTCTAAAAACATCTACAAAGACCAAGGTTTACTTCACACTTCTTATATGTCTCAATATCAATTAATACCAATGAGTCTCTTTCTTCCAAAAACACGACATGCAAATTATCTGAGTTAATCAACGATAACGAAAACATTTATGGCGAATGCGATAAAATAATGAAATCACACGATTTGCATATGCTCATTAAAAATCGTTATAACAATAGTTTATGTCAAGATTGGACATAAAAAACTTTTTTTCGGGCCACTTACGACGTTTCTGTAATAGGGCGAAAGAAAACATGTCCAATGATCTGCTGTAAAGCTCGATGATAATTGTGTTGCACAGTGGTTTGTGTAATGTCACCAGATATTACTCAGAAGAAACGGCTGATTGTCAAATCAAATAAATTGCTAACGATTTGCATTCGAGAACTGCATCGATCTATTTTAAGGTACTACACGTGCAAAGCAGGGCGCCAGGTTTGACAGAAATTTGTCTTAACTATATATTAAATGACATTAGAAAAACGGACAGTTTTGTTAGTGAAATATCTAGAATGAAAATCCATAAAAACTGCTGGGTGCGTTACAAATAGGAGTAGAAGTCATTTGTCATGGTTGTTCGTGTAATGGACACCACAGCTGACATTTTACAGTGCAGCGTTCTCCGTCTTATACCAATCAATAAAGACAAATCAGGCGATGTTGTGACTAAACTTGAGAGATGAGAGAATATAGCAATTACCAAATCATTCAACGATGGCCACGGAACCAGTAAACCGTCACGGTTCACTGTACGCCATTACAGAATCAACGTGAAGGTGTATTAACTTTCTGTTGTCCAATGAAGTGCAGGCTTTTACAGTATATATATGTGGCATCGTGTGTTTGGATTTTGAAAAGAAAGTTAGACATTATTTTTATGTGTATGTAAACGCACAATTACGGAACAGAAACTATGCATGTTGAATTGGGTTTTTTAATGGAACCAAGGCACGTAATTGTAACCTAAAGAGATCGGTTGCATGTTTAAATCTGCAACAAGAGGCTCAATTGGCCTTAGTGTCTGGAAGAAATAGGCCTTTACGAAAATGTTTCGCATTTGAATACCTTTGACCCAAGGGTCATGCCTTGAACAAACATCGTTCTCCATAATCTACATTTAATACATACCACAGCATCACGCACTAGGCCTTCTATCTAATAAGATTTTTGAAATGTTGTCAAATTTCTCCTTTTTTGGCCCCAAAGTGGTTTCCCCTGGGGGCCGAGAAGCATCATTTGAACATATCTGAATCCCCTTCCCCAATGAAAGCCTTCCACCAAGTTTGGAAGAAATTAGTCAAGTAGTTTTGGACCAGAAGTCGAAAATTAGAAAATTAACATATTTGTTATAGTGTTGAACTTTGACATAAAAACATGTTACCCATTTTGGCCCCCAGGGTCACACCTTAAACAAACTTGGTTCTCCATGCCCTAAAGTTACTACATACCAAATTAATAAGCTCTAGGCCTTCTACTGTATGGAAAGATTTTTGAACTTTTGTCAAATATTCCGCATTTTTGCCACACTTCCCCTAAGTAATGCCTTCTACCAAGTTTGGATGAAATTGGTCCATTAGTTTTGGACAATAAGTCGAAAACGTGAAAAATTTAGATATTTAATATAGAATTGAACTCTGATCGACAAACGCGTAATCTATTTTGACCCCAGAGTCAAGCCTTGAACAAACATGTTTTTCAATGCCCTAAAATTACTAAATATCAAAGCATTGCATTCTAGGTGTTCTAGTTTATTTATTTATTTTGGATGAAATTGGTCCAGTGGTTTTGTAAAAGATGTCGACAATATGAAAAGTTAAAAACACTATCGGACGGACGGGATTTGTATGAGAAAAGTCCACCTTGGATCCTTGGTCCAGATGATTAAAATTAAGTTATTCAGAAGTTAAAATTAACAATCCAGGCAAACATAACAAAATATATCAGTTAAGAGGACTCGGAGGTAGATATGGAATCCACAAGAAGAAAAAGGGACATGTCAGTGCAAAGGAAACAGCATACAGGGCATAATGTCACTTTAACACGATACTCTGTAGAACACAGCAAACAGGACATAATGTCGCTTAAACACGACACTCTGTATAACACAGCAAACAGGACATAATGTCGCTTAAACACGACACTATGTAGAACACAGCAAGCAGGGCATAATGTCGCTTTAACACGACACTCTGTAGTACACAAAAACACACAAATTATGGTGACGAAACCGTGACTTGTCACTGTTAGAAAGTATTTGTTTACTCTCTTTAAAGTTTGAGTTAATGCACGAGATTCAAAATACTCTGGAGAATGGTTGTCGAGCTTGAATAACTAATACAACATGACAATGCAAGCGTTGGTGACAAGTTTTTACTAAACTCAATGACAATAATCTGAATCATGCCTCCGGTAGATATGACATTTATAAGAAGAAGGAGCCAAAACTGTGTGTGAGACAACCTGTCCCGAACCCCAGATCTTGCTCGAAGCTGCTGTCATTAATGGACGCCAGCGAAGAATTAATTTTGAATAGACAAGACTTCAGCAAATCAAAGCTACAGAGCCAAATGGGGAAACGGTGACAGCAAATTCACGATGGTTATGATGTACAAAAACCATACCCAATAATAATACAAAATTGTCTTGCCAAAATTTAAAATGCGCGCGTAGTCAAATCAGGAATATGTGATTCTTGGTTTCTTTTTTTCATTGGGGTTTAACATCCTTTCAACTTATGTAAAGTCATATCGAGACGGTGTCTGCTTGTAAAATTGCGCACTTATGGCGATAGTACAGTGCTGTCTCACTGAAATATCACGCCGCAAAGACATTGACATGATACTTCATTCGGTCGCTCCGACACCAAGCCAACCAGTCCTCCTCCTACCCAGTAATGCTGAGCGCTTAGCAAGGAGCGAAAAGATTGCTTAGGTTTTGACGCGGTCGGGATTTGACCCCTCCCGGGATTCTTACACCAGCCCACCAGCACGAAGCGAACGCTCTTCCGACTGAGTCACCGCGCCGGTTGGTGATTCTTTTAAGATTTACTGATTTGATTAAGTATCTGTCCTCGGACATGGCATTGAAAATATTGTGAATTTATCCTTGTCGTGCTAAGAGAAGTGTTTTAATTCTCATAAGGCCAGAAAGGGACTTATCAATATTCCAATAAAATATGTGAATCTTTTGAAAAAAAATAAAACACTTTGAAATGGGACCAATCTATTCATAAACTTATACAGGCCACAAAGAACTATGTCTTGGGTCTTTATTTCATAACGTCAGAAAGAGAATTCTTTGCTTTTCAATTCGGTTTTTAAATCATGTAAAAAAGTAAAATGTTTAATAATGGGATAAAAGTATACATGATATTAAGATCTCGAAGATCTTTTTCTGGGTAGTTTTAATTGTGTTTAACGATGACAAATGTACTGTAAAAATGAAATATGCCTCACCTGTACAAAGTACAAAAACTATCGATATTTCTACGCACTGAAACTATGACGCAATCTTAATTAATTGTACAAGTCAGGCTAATGTGCACATATAAAGTATTTCCGATTTCCGTGGAAAACAAGCCAAAATCAATTTCACGTAAATTGAGAGCTTGATAAGAATACAGTTATGCCAAATGGAAACAGAATTGTCAAGAAATAGACAGCGATAAGTATTGTGTAAAGTACGCGAGACTTTTTATGTGTGAGTTTTACTCACTTCGCAAGTATTAAAGATCACGTTTCAAATCAAATTGAACACAAGATCATTTTAAGATATGGAGTGTTCTTCCGCAAAACATAAGTCGCAAGCAGTGATTCCACTCACGATAGTAACAGATTTTAAAACGTCGTTTTGCAAATTTAACAATTTCAATTTCCTCGCAAAAGGAAAGAGTCGGTTACGATTGTTACTTTCAAGCTTTATTAAAGTGAATCAGTTACCGATTGTAAAACGACAATTTTAATTTTCTTGGCAAGAGAAAAGAGCCAGTTAAGATTGTGTTAATTAAGTACAAATTTTATTAAAGTGAACTTCCGGAAATAAAACTGAAATAAGAGCCAACATAACCTTATGTAGAGACGTCCCACAGCAACATTGATGTGACTATGAACACATCAAAGCAGTGCACCGATAACATAACACTCCTTAATATTTTATATCAACGGAAACGAAGACAATGTAACCAATAGCACACGAGGATGATTTTTCCAAAGTTGGATTTTATAGCATCGCAAATTAAAAACCTGCCAGTTCTTAGTTTATTGTTTCTCCATTAGGCAATTAAAACTTGAATAACTACGGTGGTTTCCAACACTCAAAAACGTTTTTTTTCCTCTGAATACATTTTGTATTTTGTAGGATGATGTGTATTGAGGAAATAGGATCAACAGAACAAACGCTATTGACAAACAAACAATAACCTCATCAAAAAGTCACCTCAAGAACCAACCAAAAGGGCGAGAGGACCACGCCCTTGACCCGAAGCCAAGCTCCAAATGAACCGTCATCAACGGACTCAGGGGAAAATGAATTTAAAATAGACAAGACCTCGATAAATCAAAGCTCTGACACAAAGGAGGAATGAGGAAAACTCACGATTGCAATTACAGACAAAAACCACACCCCAACAATACTATAAAAAGTAGTCTTGCCAACATTTTAGGTATGTGCATGCATTGTGTATTGGACCGTGTGTGCATACCCCGAGTTACGACCCCTAGAGTCGTGATTCAACACACTTGAAGATAATACAGTTTGTTTGTTTGTATTAAGCCTCAGTCACACATTCAGGAGTTTTACTGCCGTCTTTGATCGGACCATTCCCGATTAAAATTTGTCAAAAGTCTGATCAAGATCCTGTGATTCGTGGCTGGAAATTGTAAAAACATTTATTTAATCACGACAACAATCA
>JAUMGZ010235457.1:0-10853 GCA_032359645.1 Pododesmus macrochisma | reverse complement strand
CACTTGGTCAGGACCTTGTACTGAACATTCCTATGAAGTTTCAATGAAATCTCATCAGTAGTATTTGAGTTTAAGTTGAAAATGTAATTGTTAACGCACGACGCATGGACGCACAACAGTCCCTATAGGTCACCTGAGCCTGAAAGGTTTTTTTTTCTCATTACATAACAAAAACTAATTTCTGAAAAGTTAATTGTCTTTTTATTTTATCTTACTTTATTTTTTATCAAATCAACAAATTAAAATGAAGGAAGATTAAACACAATAAATGTTTATTGATACTTTTTATTTTACATAAAATTATATCTTATTTAAGATCATGCAGTAAAAAAAAAATGATTTGCCAAAAATTACAAAAATACAACAAAACGTTTAGAGACACATATACACAAATGTTTGTATATGTTAATTACATCACCTTTTATACAAGCTTAACAAACTGCTATCTACTTTTCAATAAGTTTTGTAACTGGCTCATCAAATAGAAATACTTACCATAAGATTATCTTTTTCACTGACTAGGTTGTCTCTAACCTTCTCTAATTCTAATATTCTTTCTCTGAAAGTAAGAAAGAGAGAGATAGAGAGATGCTGATTTGAAACATTTAAAAGATCTTGAATAACAATAAGTACATTTATACTCAATATCAATAAAATTTGGAAAGGTGATATCTTGGGGTATTTTAGGTAAATTATTTGTGTTAACTTGCATATAGTTAAACAGTTAGGCTTCCAAAGGCTGCCTTTATTGCTTTAACAAAAATAATTAAAACTGCCAGATGAGCAAATCTCAATGGAATTACAAACCTTAAAGCTGCATTTTCATTTCTAAACTGTTCCACCTTTCCAGAAAGCTGATCAATATCATGAAGCTTAGCTAGACTATTCTCAGACTGAAAAGTAAAGGAAACAGATTTGTCAAAAACAAACATTCATAAACTATTAGTAGATTTGTTTTATTATTTTATCATATTACAATTATTCTTATCATACTCGACATGAAGGAGTATCTGTACGTTACCAAATACATTTATTTAAAATACTGGTGCCTATAATATTAAAAAGTTCTCTGAAACAGAATAACTTCAGTGTAAACATTTCAAATCATCATGTTCAATATCAACTCCCTATCCTTCATAAAATTTTATTTACATTTAAATCAACTGTTTACATTTGTAAACATTTTCAACAAACAGTAAATCTGAATTTGAATCTGAACATAAACGTTTGTCACAGAACTCTGACTTTAATCCAAAAAACACAAAAAAACATGTTATTCTGAAATACAACTTTATAACTTTACTTATGTTTAATCAACCTTCAACAATTCTCCATTTTACTTAAATTAAGACTAAATCAAGAGTAATAACAATTAAATGAACTATTTGAATTTAATTGCATGAAATTAACAGAACAATTTCATTAAAAAATATAATTAAATGAAAATTCCACACTGGTAAAAAGACTAAAAAAAAATTCTATCTGTAGGAAGAAAATTTATCTAAATTTAAATACCCAAAATGTTTAGTGGAGGGAAATAATATCATTTTGACTTTATGACTAAACCATGTTTACCCATAGCAAATACAGATCTATAAAGTCAATGCTTAAGTAATAGAGGTTTGTGTCTGGTTACTGGCCGGGATGGTTATCAGTTAATGAAGCAGATTATACAGGCATTGCCCATTCTGTAATCTTTATTGGATACTTCAAAAACCAATCAGAACTTTAAAGAGGCATTGTGGGGGTAAAATCTTCTCAAGAACAACAATTGTAGAGACTTTCTTCACATATTAATGTCATAATGCTGAGATATACATTAAGGTGTATAGAATGACTGACAAATCATTTCAACAAGCACGTTCATTGAATACAAAATTCTGACTTAGCTTTCAATTTAGATAAATAAGTATCCTAATATTTATTATGACTTTTCTGTAATAACTTGAATCAGTGTTTCAGTTCTGTTCATATCATACAAATTTGTTAAATTCTTACAAGATAACAAAGTAGACTGGAGAGGTATATAATACATTGAACCCTGTGTGGACCTCTTAATGATTTCAAACAACAATGTGATGGACAGTAAGTCAAACATCAATAACAATATGCTTCTCTGTAGCAGGTAATGACAGAATTCCTAACATTCCAGTACCATCTGACTCACACAGGCGTTATATGGATTTTAATATGGGTAAGAGCTGCATCAAGGGCATGCAATTCTTCATGAGACATTCTTAGCATAGTTTTGATTTATCAATAATTTCACTTTCCTCTCAATATATATCAGGGGAAGTAACTCATGTAAGTCAGATAATTCAGAATGTTTACTCCCGGTACATATTTAATCTGTATCATGCATATACATTTAATTATTCTCTAAGATTTCCTTTTTACTATTAAACCTTTGTGAAACGCTAACAAGAATAACAAAAACAAAAAGAAGGTATTACTGCAAAAATGCAGAAAATTAATCTCAATTCTGAATGTTGAAAATGATATTTTTTTGTTTTAAAATGACTTTTAAGTTTGATATTTTCTAATCTACAGCATGCAGTATAGACAACCAAATTCACAAGTGGTTTTTCACTTAAATTTTATTAATATTAGATGTTCAAATATATAAAACAATGATACTATTTATATGCTGTATATCATAATTATATGGCATTACTTTTAACTGATAATATGCATGCAAACATCATAAATAACTTTCTTGAAAATTTATTAGAAAATATCTTATTGAAAGCATTAATGAATAAACTTAAGAGTGTAATAAATATGGGAAAAACATTAAATTTCTAGATATAATTCGAGACCAAATCACATAAAATGTATTCTTCAACCTTCTCTTATGTATTTCAATACCACACATTTGTGTTCCATTTTGCTGAATCAAAATTCAATAAGTTTTCCATGTATTGAACATCTAATGATTTCCATATCTACCAACTGCTTAAATTTATACAATTAAAGTTTAATATGCTAATTTTTTCAAAGCATTTTAATTAAGCCTTTTGGTTCTTATAAAATACATCTATCTTAATTTGAAAAATAACATGGCACATTTAAGAATAAATCGCTTGTGCAACATATTGTAAAACAATATTTTCACTGGCCTTTATAGTCTCACCATAAATAAAGAAAAATATCTTTACAATCAAAGACCCAGACAGAAAGGGTAACAGTACCCCCACCCCAACATGTTTTTAAAATCTAGATATCTACTGTCAATGTTTTCCCGACTAGCAACTTTTCTCATAAGCAAATTCAGAACTTCAAACATGCTACTAAATCCATAATCATACAGGAAAGAACTCACTGAAAATATGTCTCATAATTATTACTGCTATACCAAATGTTGTCCTCGCAAAATAAAACTCTTCAGTTACATAAAACTTGCAAAGGCAAAACAAGCTGCAAACATGGCAATAAAATCACATAAAATACTAGGCCAATATGTTACCTTCCCAGAGCATCAGCAAAAAGCATGAACAAATATAAATAAAACTCAGCTGTTTTACATTCACTTTCAATACACAGTTCTAAAACTTTTAAGTTTTGTCTAAGAAATCCAAATTTTTCATCTAATATTTCTATATTACCACAAACAGATAAAAACAAAATCAAAATAAAACTGGCAAGTCCAAAGCTAACCCAAACTGTGTCAACAACTTACAGTGTCCAAGTATGTTTTGTAAACCTAAATTGTATGGAAGTAAACACAAATTATGTACCAGCGTTATTTCCCTTATATACTTCATGTGGCTCAGAAGTTGGCCTCATCCAGAACTTTTAAATTCTTTTGTCATTATAAAAAACCCTGTAGATAGCTGCTTTGAATATAAAAGGTTGTTGACAGTTGTTAATAAAAAGTGTGCATCCATATTTGATCGAAAAAGTATAAGTTAAATGTGTGTAAAGATATTATTGGCTATGAACTCTTTTCCCCTAAGCTTTACCCTTTGTTTGCTTCTCTCAGGCATAAATACAGAAATACTTGTAATATTTTCACCATAAAAACAATCATTTACAATGCTTTAAAGTCATTTCTATTATATCCAGAAAAAAATGTTTATTTGCATAAATAAGCAAAATTAATAGTTGTGAGTTTTCTGGTAGACAGTTCCCACTTCCCTCCCCTTACCTCCCACTTCCCTCAACTTACTTCGCATTTTCCTCAACCCTACCTACCATTTCCCTCCTCCTTAACTCCCACTTCCCTCTCCTCAAGAAATTTTTCACTCCAAAGTTACGCAAAAACATCTACTGATCTAAAATACTTTGTTGTACACACCTTAAAGTAGTAGATTTTAATCAAAAACAGAATATGTCAAAAACAGTAGTTTAACAATATTATTCAACAGACTCATCTCATTCAAAACAGTTAATGGTTGACTTCTGCCAATTTTGACGATTATAGAACTCTTTATTTCATATTCTTTAAAAGATACCCTACCCCATATCTACATGTTCCCACTTCAAAATATCCCAGTTCCCGATCCCTTTCCTCGCGGTTCCCGCACCCAAAACTTCCGCTTCCCTCCTCCCTTACACCTGGGTTCCTGGCCCTCTTGTCCATACCCTCTAATATGGGTTATAGGTGCAATCTTTCAAAATACCAATGATTATGTTTATATGGTAAAACCTGCCAACCCCACATGCCTATGCAATGGTTGCATCCAGCATGTGCTAATGTGGAAGGGTGGCAGATTAAGTTGTTAGTACAAAATATAATATCATTTAAAAGATAAATAAATAATTGAAGTGCAAATGAGTATAAATATTATACATAAATAACACATTTCTGCTATTATTACTATTGATTTACCTACCTTTTTAGAATATATTACTTTCTAAATTATTACTATTACTAAAGATACAAATGAAATAAACTTCTTTTTTATGTGCATAATTTAAGAAGCAATTTGCTCAGTGTTAAATTCAGTGCTGGTACAGTTGTAGTTATTTACATCACAGGCTACAGTATATTCATCTATCAATGGGCATAGCGGTCAAAAACGTTTTATTTCTATTGCATATACCACTATGCAAAATCAGTTTACCAAATGAAGATGTTTTTGCAGATTCATGTTAAATCAAATTGAAAAGTACACATTCAACAAGCTTTTAACTTGCACACAATAAGACTCGCAGTGGTAAACTGAACTGATGGATGTACCGAACACCTCAGGACTTTCCTTCATTTGAGATTCATCAGTACTACAAATACACTGAAAACTACCCATACACTGATAACTACCCATACACTGACTACCCATACACTGATAACTACCCATACACTGATAATTATGCATATATACACTTTGCCACTCTGAACTAGAGATCAGTTCTGAGGCGTTCAGTACATCCATATAGTTTGACTACCACGAGTTAGAAAACATGAATGTTTTGTGATGGAGTTCTTACTTCAAAATTTATAAAATGGTATGATGAGTCTATGATCCGAGAAACGATTCATGAGTTAAGACAATAAAATAAATAAAACAGTGCTTTGTGACAGTACAAACATGTGCAAGTTAAAGCATTTTAAAGACACTATATAGCAGTACAACAGAAAGCAACATACAACCACAACTATACAATAAATGTTAGCACATAAACACATCTAGTTAGTACAAAGTCCTCATCATACATAAGTGAAATCAATCTCGCTTACACTCTTTGTTAGCACTTCTTTTTGTGTCTCCAATAGTTTGATCATTTGTTCATTTTCAGCATTTTCTTGAATTAGTTTCCTATTTTCATTTCTTAATCTGAAATTCACAAGTGTAGTAATGAAAGTAGACAGTATATAAATTCATAGTTATTTAGAATGAAATTATTGAAACAAACATGTTAACAGGTCCTGATATCAAAGTAGATTGAAACTATGTATGTTTTAAATACTTCTTAAGAAAATATTTTGTTATATATAAAGATTTTTCTTCTTCATTTACTTTAACCCTAAAACAGCTAAGAATTGCAGGGGAGATAACTCACTTTTTAACATCTTCCTGTTCTTCAGACAAAACCTCACATTCTTCTTGCAGAGCACGGTTCTCTCCCTTTAGTTTGGCATTCTGTGAAAAATGAATAAACATGATATTTATACATCTTTCAACTTCATAAGGTAAACAAACGTTTATGAATAAAAAGTGTTTTTTCTCACATAGCTAATTGAATCATTTGATTATGATATTCAAAATATTTTCATGATTAATTTGAAAATTTACATTGGTATGAATTCAAAAGAAATTTTTCATGGAAACTGAAACAATTCATGAAACTTACATAATCATCCATCTCTTCACATTTCTCCATCAGCAATCTAATCTCATTTTCCTGCTTGTGGACTGAAGCGGTCAAGCGGTCACTTGTGTCCTTCCATGTTTCGAGTTCTTCATGTTGAGCACTGACTTCCATCTTGAGGTCCTCATTAGCTTTCCTTAATTTCTGTAAAATATAGACACATTTTCATGACACAACCCTATTAAGGATGACTGCTACTGGGAATGAAAGTCTTACAGATTGGCTGATTTTCATTATATAATTTAATTGACCTAAATGTTTTTCATTTATGCAAAAATAAGGATAGGTCAATGATCTTGTTTTGAGATATAAGCATTTTAATTTTTGATGGGAAAAGAACACCTCTAGATTTTTCATAAGTGATATGTGGAAAAAATAAGATTTTTAGGGGCCAGAAATAATAGGGAAAGAGTCATATAAATTTTTAAATATTTTGGTAGATAGGTATATAAGTTGTATATTTTAAGAATATTATCAGAAATATAGTGATCAATGGGCAAAATATTTCTAATGTATTATTTATGGAAAATGCCAGAGGAGTTACAAAAAAACTAGGTAAGTATAGAAATGTGAGTAGCCCGCATCCTTAACTGTTGACTTCAGCAACTAGAAAAGATTTATATGAGTACAAAATTTTAATATAAAGTTAACATTATTATGTTATTCAATATATTATCTTCAAAAACATGTACTTTTTCTGAAAAAGGAAGTTTTAAAAAAAAAAAAAACAAACAAAAACAAACACACAATTCATGTTATACTCATTTAGATGTTAATACAAAACAAAACCCACTAAATCCTTGACTTGACAATGTTATTTAATTTCCCTTATCATCCAAGCAAATAAAACCCCTAACCTTTCCTAATTTCTATTTACATAAGCTTAGACTGATTTGTTAGCTAATAATGACCATGTTATGTTTTCTATCATAATTAAATCTTGAATATATCCAAAAATTTGAACAGTCTGAATGATGTAAAATTATTAATAGTATTGTGTGTCTGAATTTTCCCAAGTACATAAGAACTTTATTTCAAAAATATTATCCATCTTCTTGGATAATGTTTTCAATTACTTTTTTTTTTTTTTTTTTTAAATTATTTTGCTTCACACATGATAAAATGAATATACCAAAACTATTATGTTATCAAGTCTACTGTTTTTATTCTATGCTGTTCAAATTTGGATAAATTTTTACTGGAATCTTTAATCAAATGTTTGGCAAATCAAATCATAAAACTAATTAAACCAATCAAAAGAACACAGGAACTTGCCCAAGAGTTATCTTTACTGGCTGTAAATAGTCGCTGTTATAGAAAAACATAAATGTGTTCAAAGTTCCTTTGTTATATCATTTGCAGAGAAAGAAACACTACAGATATCTGTTCTTTTGTATTGAACAACAAACAATTCTGCTCATTTAAATTAATCAATATCTATGATAAAATTGTTATATTTAACATTCTTCAAAACTCTCAAAAGCAATGAAAAGAGTTTTTTTTTTTAAATTCTAAACGTTTTCCTAAGGGTTAAAGAAAGTAATGAATTTTAGAGTGCATTCCAGATTCTTTAAATTCTGTTGGTTGCTGAAATATTAATACTAAAATATTCAGGCAATAATAAAATAGTTTCTATGCAAATGGCTAGTATGTTAACAGGTTACTGTAACTTACTGTTTCTAACTCTTGGTTTTTGTTATGTAACTGGCTGTTTTCATGTCGATGATCTCGTAATTCATTCTGAAAAGCATTTAAAATTCTATGATGTAAATTTTGTATGATATAAATTGAATTTGTAAGAAAAGTACAGACAAAGCACAGATAAAAAGGTCAATCAATTTACAATTCACAAATCAAATAATAAATTTTAATTTTTAAGATATTTGTTAAATTCAATTCCAAAGCTTTTCAACCTATCAGTACATGACATAATTATAAATAGATACATCAACATACATATAGTAGTATCACAACAGATATAATTTGTTGACTCTACCTTCATGCCTTGAACAGTGTTGTCAAGCTCATCTCGCTCCCTTTTAATTTCTTTATTTTTGTTCTCTGTCATCTGTAATACAAGGACAAGATCCTAAATTATATGGTCAAAGTGTATTAAACAGAAAGACTTGCTTTCAGTCTATTTATCCAACATCTTAGAATGAACTGCTTCGAAAGTTCACAAATGTTGATACAGGTATAGCTCTACCAAATCATTAAGAGATAGGGCTTTCAAGACATCTCAGCTAATTACATCTTTAAACACAGATTGTTGAATGAATATATTTGAAGACATTTTTCTCTACAGTAAATGTTTTCCTTACATAGAAATATGTAGAACCAATATGTTAATTTGGTGTGCAAAATACATAAAGTACAAAAATATCATTTTTTTATTTTTCCACCCTAAAAATCACATTCAGAGTAAAATATACCGTACAAAAAAATATTTAAAAAGTCAAAAATCGATGGATCCTAAGTCAAAATCAGCTCAATACAAACCAAACACAATTTGACATCACACTATAAGTATTCACTAAAGAGGCAATTATGTAATAAGTGAAATTTTCTTTTTGTTTTCTACATGTATATGGTACACTAATGTATATGTCAGGTAACACTTTTAATTTTCCAGCTATACATAAACTGCCGTCACCACACATCTTAAGGTTTATAAGGCTCACACTGTTATCACGATAATACAACCCATGGTATGCATGTCAATTCCAATGAAATATGATATTTGAAATGCAAAAAAAAATCAAACTTGAAAAAATTCTGCCACAACAGTTTCAATTCTGGTAAACAATCAAATGAGGTAAAAATGAGCAGATGATGTAACTTATGGATTATTCTGTATTTTTTATTTCATTTTGTCAAATTGTAAGATCAATTATCAACAATTTTATCGTGCGCTAATAACAATCTAGCCTCAATTCAAACTTTTCCCTTATATATTGAAATGACTTTTTTGATACTCTGTGTCAATTTATTTTGTCAATATATTCAAGTTAAATTGTTTACCTCTCAATCACTTTTTTCCAAACTTCATGATTTCATTTAATATTTATATCAAGTACAGACTCTCTACATATACTAATTTTCAACATAATCCATCATCACAATAGACAATGATGGATTACACTGAAAACTGGTAGGAAGTCTGTAATAAAATGAAATATATAATACAAAAGTTAAATTTCGAATTTTGTAAAAAATTGATTAAGAGGTAACATTCAAACCCAAATATATAGGCTGACTTTTAAATTGAAACAGAGTATCATTGTTTAAGATTATCATATTTATTCAAAATTTTGTTTCAATGACAAAAAAACTAAAAACAAGTTCCATTTTATGATTAACAGGTTATAATATTCAAAAATATGTTACAATAATAAATTTCCTTTTTCTGAAATACAAAATTGCAATAATTTTGGTGCTCATTTTTACAAAGTAATGACATATTAGTGGTTCTGATTGTTTTAATTGAAAAAGCTATAACATTAATTAATCGTAACGCATCAATAGATACTTTTGTATTACCATGTCTTCCAACAACTGTAACAAAATGTAAGACAAATACAAAATGTTTACAATATTTTACAATAATATGAAATCTTTCAGTCCATACCAAATCATTTACATACAAAAGTTATTTTTCTACACAAATACAAAGCACTAATGTCACCCGTGCCTCCGCTTTTTGTACAGGGCCACCATTTTGGGTTAAACAAATTGAACTGAAGCTGTCGCCAGGATGGCTAACTAATACCCCCTGCTTCCACCAAGTTATGTATTTCATAACATCGACATTAACTATACATTGAAGTCATCAGAACAAAAAGATTTTCTTAATGCACATTTTTATGTGGTATTCTCTCATTGTGTGAAGTTTTATTGAAATCCATTTAACAATGTAGGAGGAGTTGCGCTTCCCAGATTCCTGACATGAAAATGTTGAAGTCTAATTATCTCCCCTTGAAGTCGTCCGAACATAAATACTTTTCTTCGTGCACATCTTCATATGGTGTACTATCTTTGTGTAAAGTTTTATTGAAATCCATTTAACAGTGTAGGAGAAGTTGCACTTACTAGATTCACGACATTAAAATGTTAAATTCTAATTATCTCCCCTTGAAGTCGTCGGAACATAAATACTTTTCTTCGTGCACATCTTCATATGGTGTACTATCATTTTGTTAAGTTTTATAGAAACCTATTGAATGGTGTAGAATAAATTGTGCTACGAGATTCATGACATGAAAATGTTGAAGTCAAATTATCTCCCCTTGAAGTCGTGGGAAAGGAAATATCTTTCTTTATGCACATCTTCATATGGTGTACTATCATTGTGTAAAGTTTTATTGAAATCCATTTAACGGTGTATGAGGAGTTGCGCTTAAGAGACTCAGTCAGGACATTAAAATGTTAAAGTCTAATTATCTCCCCTTGAAGTAGTTGGAACGGAAATATTTTTCTCCTACGATCCATATAGGTTACGTCACTCTGGAGAGGTGGGTTTTATAAATTTATCCCACATGTTA
>JAUMGZ010235446.1:0-10853 GCA_032359645.1 Pododesmus macrochisma | reverse complement strand
ACGGGGTAATTCACACAGAGTTTTGGCTCCTTCCTCTTATAAATATCATATTTATCGGAGGCATGATTCAGGTTGAAATTTTGTATTATAAACGGGTAGAAACCAGCTTTCAACCAGTTTTAAATATACGCTACTGAAAACAACTAACATATATAACAAAAAGTGGGTCTGATGTCAGTTGTAGAATAACTCCCTATTATTTGCAACCAATCATTAGTTAGGTGTTTCTTTAAATTGACAGAATTTATCAAGAAAGTATTGTTTGTTTAATTAGGGTTTAACGTATGGTCAGGAAAGAAAAACAGAACAACTATATGTAAGAACTTAAATTTATTAATTGTGCTTGTTAAAGTATTTTAACCTATAAACACAAATATTAACAATCTGATATTATTTCAGAATGATATACATTATAAAGAATCAAACACAATTATCGTGAAGTTTGTCCAAAAACCTGAGAGAAAAAAAGATATTTCTTAAAAATAGAAAAAAATGTCCGATTATAATCGACTAATTTGTAATTCACGTCCAATCGTTATCGATTATGAAAATGCAAACCGATTCCCAACACTAATATATTTGTATAGCCTGTATTAAAAATGTTAAAAAGTGCCAATATCTTAAGAAAATTTTTAATCGCCCGGTATGTCTATTGTAACAAAAAGTTGCAACAATAAATATTCATATTAACTGCCTAACACACTGTAAAAATCAAGTAATCAATAACATGTATAGTAGTTGTCAACAGGAAAAGTGGAATCATCAGACAGAGATGCATTAACAAACCAACAGTAGCCACCAAACATCACAGCACAAGAATAAAAAAAGTCGACGTCACAACAATTCTAAAGACTAGTTATTCATGCCGACCTACTTGGGATGATCACCCAGTACGGAACTAGCCGCGAAAAATGAGAAAATTTCGGTTAAAAGTTATTAAATACGAAAAAAAACCAAGGCGATTTTCAAAAGACGCAAGTCCATGGACACGGGCAAACAAAAGGAAAACGTGGGACGCACAAAGAAAAAAGGAACCAAATATACACTCGTTTACTAAAAAATGAAATATATCACGAAATGTATTAAACAAGAGGCCCATTGTGCCTTAACGTCCATCTGGATTTGATAAGCATATAAGTAAATTGTTGGAATTTGAATACTTTTTACCCATGAGTCATGCCCTGAACAAAGTTGGTTCTCTATGCCCTAAAGTTACTACGACCAAAGTATTTAGCACTAGGCCTTCGAGTTCATAATATTTTTTGAAATTTTCTCAAATCTTCCTCATCATTGGGGCCCATAAGTGACCCTCACTGTGTACTGAGCCCCATCATTTGAACAAATATGAACCCCCTTGCCCCAAGGATGACATTTACCTAGTTTTGATGACATTGGTCCAGTAGTGTTGGACACGTAGACGAAAATGCACCCTGGGTGCCGAGCCCCTTCATTTTAACAAATCTCAACTACCTTTCCCAAGGGATGTCTTCTTCCAAGTTTGGATGAAATTAGTCCAGTATTTTCGGAGAAGAAGTCGAAAATGTTAATAGTTAACATATGTGCTATCGTGTTATACTTTGATCTCAAAACGCATAACCTATTTTGACCCCAGGGCCATGTCTAACAAACTTAGTTCCCAATGCCCTAAAATTACTACACACCAAATATTAAGCTCTAGACCTTCTGGTTTATTAGAAGATTTTTGAATTTTTGTCAAATTTTCTCCCTATTGGCCCTCTAGATGCGCCCCTGGAGGCGACCTAGTTCCTTCATTTGTACAAATCTGAATCCCCTTCCCCTATCGATACTTTCCACCAAGTTTTGATGAAATTTGTCCCGTGGTTTAGGAGGGGAAGTCGAAAATATGACAAGTTTACGACGGACGGACGACGAACGTGATTTGTATGAGAAAAGTCCGCCTTGGACTTTTGGTCCAGATGGACTTAGCAAGACACTTGGGAGCTTTCCCTTTTCATTAGTACACAACGGGGGTACTATTGTGCACCACTTCGGTTGGACAACTGGTTTATAGAAGTCCTGCACACATTTTGTACAACACTTGCAATATTGAATAAAGCTTCATCATTTAAATCTACTAGAGTTAGTTAAAGTGTAATACTATTTTAAACCAATTTTGGAAAATAAAATGTTCTAATTACTGATATTTTACATCAATGTTTACACATTGGGTAACACAATTATCCTTACTTTACTGACAAAGTAATTGAGCAAAATTGTACAGTTGGCATGCACAAGATTGTAACTCTCTAGTTGATGGTTTGTTTTATTAGAGCTTAACGTCACTTCCAGAATCTTTCACCGATATTGTGACAAAAGTCCAAAGGTGAAAAACCAAAATGTAGGACAGGAAGAGAAGCGGTGATAAGAACGGGAAACAAAATGATAGAGATAGTTCAGAAAGAACGTTAAGCCCATGCAACGGCTCCGCTTACTCTTATCGAACTTTACATGGGATCTTTATCGTGAGGGGGTTAAAAAATCCCTGTTCACGGGACCAACAGCTTAGCGTCTCCTCCGAAGGACGTGCCGATCTTTGTCTGGTCTCTACCTTTCGACCTTTCTGACTTGGGTGACCCTAAAAAGAACATTACTTCCCGCCAGCATAGGTTTGCAGGTCATTGAGACGCGCAAACTTCCTACCGCGATAAGGTGTCGAGCACAGGGAATCTCTAGTTGATTGACAGGGTGTTCTACTTTGTACAAGCTCTTTTTGACGTAATGCACAATGTGTTGTTCTGTACAGTTATACCTGAAGTAACATGGGTGCACAGCTTTGAAATATAAACCCAAGCGTGGGCAGACCCTTATGGAAATTTATCATTAGCTATACCCCGCCTTTTTATATGAATGCCTATACTTAATTCTCGTGTAGGATAGAAAGGTTGAAGCTTTATTAACCGGTTTAACCACACCGCCCTGACTGTCCTAAGTCAGTCAGCATGGGTAGCTAGTCTTTATGACGTCAATGTATTTACTTTTTATTTTCGTGTTGAATGTTGTGATGCGGCTATTGTTTGATTGTCTGATTACTCTACTCGTCCTGCTGCTTATCGTATGTCATCTTTCAGTAAAAAGATAGTAGTGTTTGAAAATATCTCTGTTTGATTTTGACTCAACACATTAGCCTTGTTTGTAAATAAAAAGTAAACGCTGGATATGGGTTTATATATAACATCTACTCATTTTGTCAATTTGTCTTGAGATCACGTCCTTCGGAGGGGACGCTAAGCTGGCGGTCCCGTGTACAGGGATTTGTAACCCCCTTGCACGATAAGGAGTAAGCTAAGAGTAGGCGGAAACGCCGTTGCATGGGCTCATCCTTCTATCTGTACTATCTCTATTCCTTTCTTTTCCATTCCTGTCACCGCTTCTCTTCCTGTCCTACCTTTGGTTTTTCTCTTTTGATCTTTTGTCACAATATCGGTGAAATATTCTGGACGTGACGTTAAACCCTAATAAAACAAACAAACAAATAAAACTTGAGGATAGATCAATTGATCGCGGTCATGTTAGAATCTAGGGTACGTATTTTTCAAAAACAAAAACCCGTTGTCTGCCTCTTCCTTGGTAGAGTTGCCTCCAATTCGTTGTTAGATAAGGATATCGAATACTTCCGTAAACTCTGTGAGCATTGAAGGCGAGGCTGTCTTTCATGTTATCAAACATGACTGCAATGGCCAAACCTCCAAGCTCTTTCGTAACGCACCATCCACGAGCTATAGCAATAATATCACCCCAAGGATTCAATGCATCTCCGTATCTACCTAAACCAGAATGTTCAACAGAACTGAATGTTACAACTGCATCAAATAAACCCAATGTTCTGTTTAAAAATCTTTCTCTAAATTCCATTGGTATCATTGTTTTCACTGTAGGGTGCGTACATTTGATACGACCATATTCAAGTGTAACAACCTCACGTGCACCAGCTTCTAATACACATGCTTCAACCCAAGGGTTTTCGGAACCAATAACAAGAACACGTCCATTGTTCACTCCCGGCGTATGTTTAAGTCCGTCGCGTAATGCATTCGTTTCAGAGACTCCATAACTTCCACGTAGATTTCCTTGACGGGCCTTCTTTACATTTAGATCTATTGTATCTTTAGACCAAACTGGCAAGGCTGCAGTTTTTCCTAAGTATTGTTGGTTGAAATAGTATTCTGATATTGGAATACGACCATTCATTTGATAAAACCTCAACAAATCTTCCGGAATTTCTCTTGGTGCTTTAGCAAGATGGTGACCCGAGTCGATAAATGTATTCTTAAATATTGCTTCACAGTTGATTTTCGCTTTCATGTGATTAAAAAAGGGACCAAATGTTCCTTTTTTTGTGGTATCACACAGCTCACCACAGTCTTTTCGAATTAAGTCAATAGATGAAAGGGCCTTTAATCTCCAACTAAAAATGAAATTATAGAGACATATTGGGCATCCTATACAGCATACCAGTAGCACAATGGATCTACTATTCTTCATTTTGTATGGAACGAGAACGTGCTTTAGAGCTGAAATTTCAAGTTAAAAATCTTTTTTAATTAAAACGTATTTCTATATCACAAGCAAACGTTCAAATGTAATATATTAATTCGCTGTGATTTGAAACTTAATGTCTCTGATTAGTTCATGTCACGACAGCAGTTTCTATATACTAAATCCTCATGAATATAAAGACATAAACGTGGACCAAAATCGGTGCTCCTCAGGAAGGTACTCGACAGTAATGGTTGTCAGTTGAAGAAATCGAGTCCATAACCTTTCGAATGAGAATGATACAATTATACAAATACATTTAAATTGTGTAAAGTGTGTTCCTTTGTATAGTTCATGCTTATTTATTGTAGTTTTATATTGACCGGAGAGAGTTCAATAGGTCAGTGGGGTTAATAAGGTTATACCAACTCTGAAACAGGTAGAAACCAACGCCAAATACTTAATATAACTGTAAATATAGTCAGGTTACATATTGTAATGGCATATTCTACACATTTATTTACATTCAGATCTACTTGCATTTGACGCGTCCATTCCTTGCACAGAACTTTTTATGAATTACTGTTGTTAAAATTGACTTCTTGAAGAATTCAAGTCAAAACATTTTCCTGCAATTCATGTGATTTTAGATTGTTATTGGTAGGTTTGTTAAACAACAATACGATTTGCATAATATATATTCTCAAATTAAATACCCTTTCGTGACCCCGTGTTGACCGTCAATATGCCGTAGTACTTTCAAAATGTCCATTTAAACTTTTTATTAAGAGATGCACAGTAAGGTTATTTGATTACAAAATATGTACCTGACCTACCCCCACAGTACGTTCTATCTATTGTGAGTTTATTCATATGTCAAAGTTACTCTCTTCGGTCAACATCAAACCACGATACTTGACATTCTTCACGATTTAAAAATGTTGTCTCTATGCCTAATGTTAACTACGTCTAAAGATATATCAAGTGATCTGTGCAAGACAAAGACGTAATGTAAAAGTAATAATTCCATAGGAAGGCAAATCAAAGGAAAACGGGGACGCGCTTAAACGAAAACGAGCAAACAAACCAAATATTAATGAGGAACTTCAATTTACAACATGATTTAATGAGGATTATTTTCCATTTGTAGTTAATAAATGTTTATTTGGTTCAGTTTTCTTATTGTTTGCCAATGTCCGTGGACTTACGGCCTTAGAATATCATCTTGGTTTTTCGATTTACTGTTTTATTTTATATAAGACCAGCAGTTCAGTCAGTAATACTTCACTTGACAAACCTCTTAAGGAGTATCAACCCTTCCAGAATTAACCGTTAGATTATCTTGAAATTTATATTCATTATAATATCATTTAAAGAAATTTTGAGAAAATTCAGACATTCGTATTAGGCCTTCATTTTTTGTGAAAAATTCCAAATAGTGAGATTTGACATTTGATGTTTTTCACAAAACCGAGTTTATGGTTTGTTTAAAACATCAACAAGCTTGAAATAATGGGGGAAAAGTTCAGAATTGAATTTATTTTAAACTATTTTATTGTTGACAAAATATGTAAAACTGAATTATTGTAAATTGAATCTAACAGAAATACAACAGACGGATTAGCGCATTTGACTACAGTAACAGCATAAAGAAATTGAAAAGAAATATCACAGAAATGTTTTTTTTATCTTTTTTTAAATTAAATTTATCACAACCAGCTATATGAGTGATACCCGAATAAAATACCCTTCGGTTACACAGTGTTGACCATCACAATATTCTAATGTTTTTGAACTGTCTATTTAAACTTTTTATTTAGAGGCGAACAGTGAGGTTATTTAAATATCCGATAAAGTGACGTCACGGAATTGCAAGAAAAAAGAGTGAAGGGTCGATACTCCTTAATATGAAAACTATTTACAAGCTTTAACCACTGTAAAATAGCATTATTGAAGATACAATAAAATATTGAAGGGAAATATCGTTTTATATCATTTATCTTATATAGAATATTCTATTAGATGTCTTATATACGATACATTATATAGTATATGGGATATCTTATATAGCATTTGAGATATATTATACATGTATTAATATCTTTATGAGATATCTTATAAATAACATTAAATATCGTGTTTAGTTAACGACATATTTTATATAATGTATAAGATATCTTATAAAGTATATAGTATATTTCATTAGTATAATTTATATAAGATATATTACATACGATATAAAATATCTCATACAGTAAATAGGATATCCTGTATTGTTTTCCATTCCTGTCGCCGCTTCTCTTCCTGTCCTATCTTTTGGTTTTTCCCCTTTGGTCTTTTGTCACAATCTCGGTGAAAGATTCTGGACGTGACGTTAAGCCCTAATTTAACAAGCAAACTATATCATATTTGCGATATCTTATATACTATACCTTATGTTGTAAAATAGATATATTACATAGTATAATTTTATAATATACTTATATATAGTTACACAGTATATAAAACATCTCATAATATGTAAAAGTTCGATAGAAGAGTAGGCGGAAACGCTTATTATATGTCATACAAAATACAGATAACATTATTGTAATAACATAATCTGAAGAAAACTTGACTCATGAAACATTTAATGCAAATTATCCTCAAATCCCATGTGATTTCGTCGGCAAGACTGGATCTAGAAATGTGAAGGTCATCTTGTCACACAAACGTTTTACTGGATGAATTTTTTCGATGAACTTTTCAAGCATGAAGCTACGGATCTCGTTTTGCAGAAAGTTTTCAGCTAACAGTGTATGTCGAATTCTATGTTTTTCACTCTTATTTACGCATGTGTTGTCTATAAGTTCGCTTCTCGCAAACGGGCCCGTCCGCGAGCTGCGCTCTCTATTATATACATGTATAAGATATATTATAAAGATATGAATACGTTTATGTATCTTATATAGTTGCATGGTATTTAAAGTAGTAAAAACGAAAAACCAAGAAAGTATTAAAGATATTAAGATATCTCGTACACATAACAAATAATAGATATATTATAAACATATGTTGTCGTGAATCTTTACACGCTCGTCATATAGAGCGCATTAGGTACTACACTAAAAGAATATTGGAGTTAAAGTTTTTTTTGTTTTTAAATGTTACCTCGATAAACTGCATTGTAATGTGACATTTAACACGTAATAGAAATTAAAATATAATTATATGTCACGTGAACTGAATGCAATAAATGATTAAAACTTGATACATAATAAAAGTGATTTGAACTTACTATTGAACGTTACTGTTGATGTTTGTTTAATAAGGGCTTAACGTCACTTCCAGAATATTTCACTGATATCGTTACAAAAAGACCAAAAGAGGAAAAACAAAAGATAGGACATGACGAAAAGCGGCGACAAGAAAGGGAATTGAAAGTAATAGGGATATTTAAGAAAGAAGAATGAGCCCATGCAACGGCGTTTCCGCCTACTCTTTTATCGAACTTAACATGAGGATCTTTATCGTGCCAGGGGGTTAAACACGTTATTATTAAACTTGGCGTTTTATAAAATATTAATGAATCTTCAGAACTTCAACTCTTATTATATACAGAGCTGCAAATCTAATGTTGAATTTTAAACGGAGGTTTACCAGGATGTTATACACGCACCGCGTCAAATTTAATTTGTAATAAAGTCTTATAGTTCTTTAACATGCTTGTTTTTGATGTCTTTGTGTTTAGCTCACCTGTGCCCGAAGGGCTCATGTGAGCTATAGTCGTCATAACGTGTCCGTCGTCGTCGTCGTCGTCGGCGTAAACTATTCACAATTATGACTTCTTCTCTCAAACCACTGGGACAATTTCATCCAAACTTGGTAGGAAGTATCCCTAGGGGAAAGGGTTATAGATTAGATTATATAATATTCAAATAAAGGGTTTGACCCCTAGGGGTGCCTTTTCGGGGCCCAAGTTGAGGGAAATGTGATATTTTCAAAAATCATTTTGGTAACTTGAAAGCCTAGTGCTTAATGTTTTGTTATGTAATAACTTGAGAGCATTGAGAATCAAGTTTGTTAAAGGCATGACCCTAGTATCAAAAGTATTATTTTCAACCAGATGGACGTTAAGGCTCGATTGGCCTCTTGTTTGTACTTCAAATGAACAACTTGCCTAATAGTAAGACATGCTCAATGCTTATTCCAAATAGGCATAGTAAGCTGTTAGGTTTAAGGTTCAGATTGTGAGCCATATATATACATTATTTATTAATTTAATGGCTTCCCCTTCAGCTTATTGCTGTTGGGTAACCTGGTTTGGGAAAATAAATTGCCTTACTAGGAGCAAACTGTGTCCAGTGGTATATTTGGTTACTGGGATCACTAGGAAAGGGCAACTTCGTTATTGCTTGTAATAGCAACAGGCCATCTTAGAGGTGACCCTGATGGACATGAGGAGCAATAGTTTTGAGCTCACCTGAGCCGAAGGAATCATGTGAGCTCTAGTCGTCATAGCTCGTCCGTCGTCGGTGTACACTTTTCACATTTTCGACCTCTTCTCCTAAACCATTAGACCAGTTTTATCCAAACTTGGTAGGAAGAGTACCTATAAGGGGAGGGGATTCCGGTTGGTTCAAATGAAGGGGCTCGGCCCCATGGGGGTGCCAAAAGGGGATTTCTTTTACAAAACTTCAAACAGGTTATGCTTTGGTATATACATTTTTACACGAAGTAACTTTAGGGCATGGAGAACCAAATTTGTTCAAGGCGTGACCCTTGGGTCAAAAATAGGTTACGCTTTTGGGGGTCAATGCTCAACACTAGCAAATATGTTAACTTTTCACATTTGGACTTCTTGTCAAAAACTAGTTTGTTCATGGCGTGACCCAACGGTCAAAACTAGATTACGCATTTTGGGGTCAAAGTTAAGCACTATATTTTATAGCAGATATGTTACCATACTCATTTTAGACGTTTTTTCCAAAACTACTTGATAAATTTCAACCAAACTTGGAAGGCATCCCTTTTAAAAGGGGGTTGAGAGTTCAATTAGTGCTCATATCATATAGTAATCATAACAGATGTTTCGTCACGTAAATCTTTTCAAATAATCAAATCTCAAAACAGTTGATCCTTTTTAAATCAACTTTGTAACAGCTATCTTGTATAAAAACAACTCTAATGAACACTACCAAGAAAGTAATCATGAAGAATAAACGCGCCAAGGCCTGTTGGGCCATTTGTTAATATTATTATTTAAATTATATAACCATGCACACGTAAGTCATTATACATGTAGTACAGGAACTAATCGGCCATCAATATTGCACAATACACAAATGCAACCTGAATCAATTCATTCTCATGACCACGTGTCTATACAACCTTGTAGCCAAATTTGATAAACCCCTCATTTCTTAGAACATTTGTATCTGAACACTTTCTGGCTTTAATACTGTTTCTAGAAATTGTCTAAAATTTGTTACATTTTATATTTCCGTAAATGCTTGAAAATAAACATCTTTATCTATGTTCACGTTGATTACATAATACAATCATTGTGACTTTGTGTTAACTAATTTCTTAAAATAATGTTTTGATATTTCATTTCTAAAACCTAGACTTCTTTCCGACTCCAAAAATATAGATTAAGTTGGATTTACATTTCGAATTATCACCATATTTATAAACTTTTTCACCTAAATTCCTCCCATGAAAGCTTAAAAAGGAGGAACTGTTCCCAATCCTTTTTTCCTGAACTAAATTATTACATGTATATCATATTATGTATTTACGAATAAATATTGTTAAAACAAAGTGTACAGCCATACATCTAGCGTTCGAAAGCGTCGAAGTCAACATCATTAAGTCGTAGAAAAAAATGCAAATGATTGACATTCTAGCAAATAAATCTTTTTATGTCAAGGGTTACAGAATTGTAAAGTCAACACAAACACACTAAAAAAACAGTATTGTTCGCATAAACAAAAGATAAATAAATCTAAAAAACGGTATTACCAACTCAAACGAGAGTTTAACATGACACAGACTTTAAATGAAGCAGAATACAAAAGTATAGGAAACTAAGTTTTAACAACACAATGTAACAATGAAGGTGTGCGATTGTCAGGACACATACCATGTTATTACTCACCATTAATTTGCCAGTCCAATTCATAATTAACAAGAGGCCCATGGGCCTGAACGTCCAGCTGGTTGAAACATACTGCATGTATAGTATTTAGTGTATGATGGCCTTCCACTTGTCTTGCCATCATTAATTCTATTTTTAGTAACAGTGACTTTGACCTTTGGCTGGTGATGCCCAAAATCAATAGGGTTCTGTGTGCTCTCTCCTAGGGGATGCACAT